>JAOEHV020102611.1:0-15333 GCA_025447995.2 Isaurus tuberculatus
GCGACTCCCCCCTCCCCCCTCCCCCCCCCCCAAAAAAAAAAAAAGAAAAAAAATCTTGCCATCGAGTATTTGTGAATGCATCATTATTAATGTGGTATTCACAAAATCGCAAGGAAAAACAGACCGGACCCCCTACATTTCTTCTCCCTTCGGTCTTCGAAATTCTGCCCCTCCATCAAATATTTGCTGCCGCCGCCTCTGTAATATTAAACTTTTACACACTTCTACTATTTCGAAAACACTGATTTTTCTGTTATCGTAAATTTTTAAGAATTAGAAGTGAAATACATAATCTTACCTCTGTTACATAATGCGCCATGGCCATCCTCGCCAGTTTCTCCTGAATAACACCATAATCTTTTATTTTACTGCCAAACTGAGTCCGATTGGCAGCAAAGTCCGCCTATAGATACATCAAAAATGACCCATAAAAGATGCAAAACTACACAAAGGAACGCAAGTTCAATTTTCAAGTTTCTTGTCTTTATTTGCCAGAAAAAAAAAACTATTTACAGATCAGCTCAAATATATATATCAAAAGTAAGTTTATATAATTTTCCTGGCGAGGAAGCTCATTAAAAACCACAAGGTATATAAAAAAAAACAGGTAAAACTAACAACGAGTAATACTGGAATTAAGTTCGAAACGAACTTCTAGACCTTTCGGCCATTACAAATTGCCTTCTTTTGAAGAAAAGAAATCTGGCCACAACTTTAAGAACACTGATGTCGTCATCGTTCTTGACCGGGAAAATGATTGGACTAAGAGGAGTATCAAAAAAGTAGTTTCGGAAAGGGTCGAGGCGCCCTAGCTCAAAAGACGAAGTGGTCAACGTTTCAACCTCTCGCTCACATGGAACCGTGTACTGTAAAAGATCCTTCGCCGCCTTTTATTTGACAGGAAACTGCCACGTGATTAAAAAACATTCTCCTGAAGAAAGCAATTGATGTCTGAAACGTTGAGAAGTTCGTTGACAATTGACAATAATAATAATTATAATAGTAATAATAATAATAATAATAATGATAAAGGTAAAAAATATCAACTTTGAGAAAATGCACAACTAACGTTAACTCTGTAATTTAAATGTTTTGACAGTAAATTCATTCTTCTACCATTCTTCAGTGGCAAAAGTGAATAATAAAAATTTTCAAACAACTTTAAATACATAACAACAATAAGACAAGAAAGGTGTTAAAATTATCTTTCAATGGAAACAATAAAGTTGTTAAATCAACTTATAAAAAGTTTCAAATTACCCATGACTAAGTTGTTCGTTTAAAGAAGGTTTGTCCCAATGGATCTAGATCAAAGAGGCAATTCAGATCCATTGGGATAAGCCTTCTTTAAATCAAGAACTCAGTCACGTTGATATAATATTAATATATTAATTATAATATTGTATTATATATTTATAACATTAAAATGATACTTACTGCCTTAGCAATGAGACCCCTCATTGTACCAGAAAGAGCAGCCACCATTCCAAACCTCCCACTGTTTAAAATATTCATAGCAACCTTGAAACCTTCACCAACCTCTAAAATACAAAGTATTGAATGTTCAGTTTTTTTTGTAATTTTGGAGACAACTTTCTTATACCGCTGGAAAAACCCATAAAACACACAACTAAGCATGAACTAACAAATACAAAAACTGTAATTTAGCTGAATGCTAGTATTAAACTTAAATTGAACATTAAAAAATGAATTGTAATTTTTAAAAATATATAGTGTTAGCATGAGGTAATAGGACTTGGTATATATATATTCTGAAGCCATTGGACATAACAATTGGTAACTGTTAAATCATCTTAGAGGTCCTTTGCAACTAAAACGTTTACCTCCAATAACATTCTCAACAGGAATTTTAACTTCATCAAAATGAACCTGAGGGAAAAAGGAGAAAGAAATTTATTTTCTAATTATTATCTTTTACAGTTGGTTCATTACTAATATTTTTGCTGGAATACATACACAAACAGCTGGGCCGATGAATCAAGGGCTTGATGATAGCCATGTTAATTACTGTGTTCCTTACCTAAAATGCTCTATCTAAAACATGAACGATAGTTGTATTTTCAGGGTTTGAAAACAGTAATTTTTTAACCTCTTAACAGCAAGCACTGAAAAAACATATTACTCAAAATCACTATTCCAATTGAGATTTTATTTGCCTGAAATATTTAACTGAACTAAGGTTTTGTATATTGAGCATTGTTTTAAAGTTTCTCCTTAGTTTTACATGCATTTTTATTGTAATTCCAATTTAAACATACTTGAAGTCATTATAAAAAGCACTAAGTGATCTCATGGGGATGATAATAAATGTTTAATAAGTATTTGAAGTGCCCTTGTG
This sequence comes from Isaurus tuberculatus, assembly GCA_025447995.2. Classification (NCBI taxonomy): domain Eukaryota; kingdom Metazoa; phylum Cnidaria; class Anthozoa; order Zoantharia; family Zoanthidae; genus Isaurus; species Isaurus tuberculatus. The sequence goes on from JAOEHV020102611.1 coordinate 2,360, forward strand.
TAAAAGCAATGTTTTTTTGCAGGTTTTTCAGAATCATACCTTTTCTTAAAGGCCTTTTCAATGTTTCATGGATAAATTAGAACTATATATATATAATATACATAAAAAAGGACTTTAATAGTTTTCAATTTTTCAGAAAAAGAAAAAAGTTTAATAGAATTTATACCTCAGCTGTATTTGAAGCTTTGATTCCCATCTTGTTCTCAGGTGGACCACTTGAAAAAGCAAAAAAACTTTCAGTTTTAAACATTGTTGCCACAATTTTACTTAATATGCAAATTTTATGCCACAAATTATATTAAAAGTCCCAATCTAAAAGGCTTCTTCCAAACTTCTCATGATGCATTTTTAAAAATCAACCCTTGCTACATTTAATTTCTTTCATTATTTTTTCAAAAAATGTGTTAATAATCAAACTTCCACATACTTAAAATTTCTGAGTTTAAAATCAATTTATTAAGGATGGGAACTTGTTTATAAATAGCTTGGCTAAAAATACGAAACTTTATGCTTCAAGCCAAATTTATTAACAAGATTTTTCAGAATTCAACAAATATTATTTACTATGATATTTATATATAATTATTATATAATTGAGGTGTAACTCCCCTCCCCCATCCACTCTTCCTGTTAACTACTGTACTGAATCAGACATATATTCATTGTTTTAATAATTTGATATCTATTTAATGGTCAGATTATAAGGTTTCATTAAGAACTGATTAAAGATGAGACAATAAAATTTAAATAGAAAAGGTTGAAATACCTGTTCACTCCACCAAAACCTCTTTCAACAATAAAAGCTGTCACTTTATCTTTCATTTCACCAGTTTTCTCATCTTTCATTGGAGTCTAATATATAACAATATAGCACAAAAAATAATTATAATTAATTTGCCATAGCCTGTAAATCAATGTATTTTATAAAGAAAAGACCAGTCCAGCGGTTTGTGGATTTTAGCACTGTAGAAAAGAGGAGAGAAAGAGTCAAGTATGTTAAAGCATGCAGTTTAGAGTATTTTCTTGCACTAACTGAATATTTATTTTTTTGTAAAAAAATATTGAAAGGCATCAGTGAGTAGGTAGAAAGTGTAATTTAGACAACTCAAGCTTGAAACTTTTATGATTGTCACCAAAAGTAAAGCTAGGTGACAATCCCTGCATTAGCCCTTTTGTCAGAACAACTGAAAACATCAAGAGTCTATATACTGGAAAGATAAAATCTAGGAAGATCAAAGGTCAACAGAAGCCAATATACCAAAACTTAAAATTAACCATTTTCTGCAGATTTCTTTAGCATGCTTCATTTACAATTCCATTTATGGGGTAAATCTGCTGTTTTCATAGTTTTATAGACTGAGTTTCATCAAACTTTTACAGCCACAGCTAATTTTGGTTACGGTTTTGTGGTATACATTTAACCAATCTGAAATCACCCACCCCAAGTCAAATTGTTTGCTTAATTAACAGTTTACTTTTTTATTTCAAACAGCTCTGCTTTTAAATATCTTACCTTGGCAAACACAGTAAATATATCAGCTATTCCTCCATTGCTGATCCTATATAATATAATGAAATTGTTAAGCAGATCTTCAAACTTATTTAATTAATTTGATATTTACATAGAAAGCAATTTAAACTTTTAATTGAGAAGTTGGTTAAACAAATGTTGTTTTATTTGAAATACTTGAAAAAGTAGGTCCATGTTGAGATAAAAAAAATAAGGAGATCTAGAGCATGCAAGGTAAAGAAAAGGCATTACTAATTTAGCTCTCCTCAATTATTCTGGTTTTAAGAACCAGAAATCATCAAAATAAAGAAATCACTTTATCATAATTAATTAAATCATTGGTAACCTTGCTTCTGTTCAAAAAAGTTTTTTTTTCTCTTACTAAAGAAAACAATATATATGTCAAATGTTCATGAAAAATAAACTACTTAATTATATGAAATTGCTCAAAACAAATGGATACCTCTTCCTGTACAATTTAAAACAATAACGACAATTGTTCAGTAAGAACAGGTCTGGAGTATTGGTTAATAACAAAAAATTTAGTTATAAAAAAGAAAGACAGACCTTAGTTACTAAAGAAATTTATTGGTACATTACTTACCAAATCTTTCCACCATTTAAAATAAAATGCTTGCCATCTTTACTTAGTTCAGCCTTTGATCTGATGGACTAGGAGAATGAAATATTATCATCAGTAAAAAATGGTACCATCATAAGATTTTTTTCTTAAGACAAAAGGGGTGCCACAGGGGTGAACATAATTACCTTTTTATAATCCCTTATATGTTTGTCATTTTAGCTCATTAATCCATTTTCACACTGAGGAAGGCAAAGGTTTGCCAAAACATGAATGCCACTATGAGTTTGAAGAGTGTTGTGTGTTTTTTAAAAATCATTACTTAATTCTTGCTATTTAGACCTTTTACCTTATAATTATTCTTTATTTTCCATATTCATAATAATGATAATGAAAATATTGGGTGACAAATTAATGAACAGTTTGACTTTATACCTTAAAAACTTACAGGGGGTTATTTTAAATTGCCTTGTCAGCAATAACTTGCATAATAATTTATCTGCATCATTAAAACCATCCAAAGCCGTTTTTGAAAACATAACACAAAATGTAAACCCCTAAGTATTACTTACCCCTGCATCGGATCCGCTGGTTGGTTCTGTTAGGCAAAATGCTGCATATTTCTCTCCTGTTGCCAACTAAACATTTTTTAGACAAAGAGCAATTGAATATTAATAAATAAATATAGTTACTGAAGTTTTAGAGGTATTCACTTTATAAAGCATTCAAATATAGCTCATAAAAAAATTTAAATGCAAGTTGCACCCACCTTAGGTAAATATTTTTCCTTCTGTTCCTGTATGACATAAATACAATGCATTATCAGTTTCAATCATTTTATATATTATAATTATAACATGAATCTGATAAAATCATTGTTTACAAAGTGCTTCATTATCATACAGCAGTTAGTAGGGAAAAAACAAATTAAGATAAAGGTCAGAGTTGACAAGGCTTGCAAGAAAAACATAGTGATGAAACATTGGCTCTATACAGTCAATCACATTACAGTTACAAAATAATCAAAATAAGCTGTCCCAGGCCAAACTAGGATTGCCTTTTGGCAAGGCATAGATAACAGATAAAATTATTATGACAAAGGCATCCCCCAAAAGCGAAACATCACAGCATTCCCCTGTGAATTGCAAGGTTGATTGCAAGGTGTACAACAGAACCACGGCTGCACTTAAAGAAGTGAGTGGAAGACAAAGCAATAATAAGGATTGCAAGCTGAAACAAAGTATAAATCACAGAAAGATGAAGAGAATTGGTGGAAAAAATTGGTTTGTTGATGCCTCAGAAAAAGAAATGTGCCACAGAAAATACAGATTAAGAAAAAACATCACTGAGATACAGGTCATGGTGAGTGCAAGACAAAGGAAAGATATAAATATTGATGACACTAGAATAAAACAAGTACAAAATTTCAAAAACCTAGGTGTGGTGCTGAGCAAAAACTGAGGTTCTGAAATGGCAGCATTAGGCAAGAATCAACATTGGTTGGTCAAAGTGGAAGGATTTCAAGGTTATATCTACAACAAGTGAATACCAAGTTATTTGACCAGTCTAGACTATAAATATGAGGAAAAAAGAGGAAAGGATGCTAAACACAGCAGAGTTTTAAAGGCTGTGCCAAATAAAAGGATTCACACTGATACATGAACAGAGGAATGAGGAGATTCGGGGAGTTAAACAATATTAACATCTTGCACAAAGTGCAGCAATCACACTTCATAGGTATGGATACCTGCCCCGAATGACTGGCAACAACAAAGTTAAGGAAAGTGGAGGTGGATGGAGAACAACAAGAGGGAGGGCATAGAGAGAAGTGGTTTGAGGAACAAGGATGTGTGAAACAGGATACTTTGAAGAAAAAAAGTAGAGATTCCCCATCCTGGTAGTAATCCCAAATAACAAGGATGAAGATGATGATCCTGGTTAAAGAAGTTGAGTAAAATTGTTTGGCACTCCAAGATGTTAGAAATGTTAATTCAAACACACATGATTTGTACCACAAAAAACCTTGAGCAGCAAGAAAATTCACAGTCAAGTAAACTTTAATGTTTTATTTGTCTCAAGAACAATAAAAGTTAAAGGATAAAACTTGTAACTTTGTGGCCTGAAAGGTAAAATCAAAAGAATATAGGCCATGCATGCTCATAATCGTAGCCACTAATATGGGCACTGGTTGTACAATGGTATTATGCATTCCCCTTAAATCTACCATAACAAGCTGGGCAAGCATAAATGTTACCAATCATTTACCAGATTTCCCAGCCTTAATATAAGGATTAAATAATTAATACATGAACTCACTAATTTATGGTAGGTTTAAGGGGTAATATGTTGGCTATCAAAGTGAACTTAGTGATCATTTTGGTCACTGCATGACTTATTGTTTATCTTGGCTTGTTTTAACATTTTACCTTGTTGCCAAATAGAAGAATTCCTTTGAAACCAATTGACTGATGAGCACCTATTGTGATTCCAACCCCGAGGTCATGAGCTCCAACAATCTCAGTTAATCGTGCATACTGAAATTAACATGTATGTGAAAAATTATCATAAAATTAGTTTTTACTTGCAAAATTTGCAATTGACAGTAGTATTTAATAAAAATACCTGAGTGAACAATTCTGAGCAAAAATAGTCTTATAACATGTTAATAGATAACATGTTATAATTTAAGACTATGAATTCAAAACTAAACATTTATAAGGTAAACTTTTAAATCAAAATCAAATTTGATTAGTATAATTATATATTACCATACATTTGATGATGTATCTCTTCCTCAAAATTGACATTATCAAATGTGAAAAGAACGTTTTTTGCACATAGGAAAAAATATTACCATGACAGTAACCGTTTGACAACACTTTTTTATAAGAGTACTTAGTTTACTTTTTTATGTCAAACCATTTTAATAAGCAGAATGTTAACCTATGTATATCCAACAATCTCTTGTACCTCTACATGGCCATAAAACATTCTTTACATCAATGTAAGGTTCATTCAAACATTTTGGCAAACTGTTCACGGACTTTTCAAGGTTAGCTGACATATTTTTTCAAGGATTATTTGTCATTCAATTAAAACAAACTTATTCTAATTCTTATTCTTATTGAAAATATTACATATACCCACAAGCTAAAAGCAGTTTTATGCTTTTTATCTCCTTAATAAAATATAAAACAGGTCTTGAAAATTAAGGGACTTAATAAGAACTGGTTTGTTTTTTAATCACTATCTAGACGGGTATTTTTTAAATTTGAAATTACTTTCATCATTATTATTACAGTATTATTAATATTCTTATTATTTGTACATAGTCATATACTTAGTTAAACTTAGTAAAAGTACTAAATATTAACTTACAAACTATAAAATAAAACTATTTACCTGTGAGTTGGTGAGGCCCAAACCACCAAGATCTGAGGGGACCTAAGAAAAGAACAATGACAACAGGTTTACAAACTTATATTAAACTGACTCAGAATGCTCAAATTAAATAAAAAATTTAATTTGACTTGATTTGACGTAACACAAGTATCTCTGATTAGTTGCTGGCTAAATGACTTAATATTTGATATACCTTGTAATTATTATCAACGTTATCATTATTTTTATTATTATATCAATACTGATGAGATCTGAGTACTTATTTTAAAATGAGTTGAGTGAGCAGCCAGCAGGTTAAATTAGTACAGCTGTAACCTGGAGGCTAACTCAACACATTGTTACTGTACCTCACTCCTGGATTCACAATATGTACAGACTTATTGGTTGTATTAATGTTAAAGACAAACAGCCCAAAATTTAAATATGGGTAAAAAAATAGAACCTAACTCAAGAAGAAGGCAAAACCAATGATCATCCTATACCAACCTGAAGACCAAAGGCCCCCATTTCTTTTAATCCTTCCATAGTTGTATCTTCAACTTTTGCTAATTCATCATTCTTTGCGGCATCATTGGTCTCCTTTTTTTAAAAAATTAAACAATTCACTAGGAAATTAACAATTACTATACAGTGAATTTCATCTCAACCATGCATAAAAAAACATTAAAACTATATATATACCAATCATCATAATCTAAGGAAATATTCATAACTAAAGTTTATTTAATAGGTGTTTATTGGTATAGATTTAGTAATTGAAAAATGAACATACATCTCATTAAATAATTATATTTTTATGTCAATATGAATCAATTATTAATTAACATACATTATGATAAAATTAATTATTCTGTATTTACCAGTAAATAACTTTTATTATCATCCTTTTAATTGATTAAATTAACTTATTAATTAAAAATAAATGGAAGATATATAACCTTACCTCAAAAAACTTTGTTACTGGATCAACATAAGCTTTCAAAGTTTCATACTGTTCTTCATTTAAAACTGCAAGTAAAAAATGCCACAGATTGTTTGAAATTAAAGGTCCGGATACACGGTGCAACATTGCGCACAATATTGCGTGCAACATTCATCACTCGACGTGGGTACACGGTCGCAACATTTAAGTCCAACCAAATATAAATAAACACAGAAACGAAAAGACTTTTGCTGCCTTTCCAAGCGCTACGGCTACTCCCTGCCGCCACGCGAGTAATATAAAAGCTGATAAAAGAAGTGAATTAAAATATCCAGAACAAAACGTTTGGATACCGAACCACAGGTAAAGCGTAGGAAAAAAGATTAATTACCTCTATAGTAGTCAATTAAAGAACTTTCTTCTTCAGCAGACCAAATCAAGTTTTTCGTGAACGTACCGCGGGCGAAAGTTAGGTCAGCGGTTACATTTGAATGTGAAATTTGATTGGCTGAATGCTGAAATTTGCGTCACACAATTGCGCGCAATGTTGCAGAAGTAGGACGAGATTCTACTGCTGCAATATTGCGCGCAATATTGCGCGCAACAAATTTTGGGGTGGATACACGATGCAATTCAACCATTGCGCGCAATATTGCACCGTGTATCCGGGCCTTAAGTAAGGTATACTTTTCAACTCATGTATGGATTTTTGTTGAAAAGCTATTCAAGGATCCTGAAACATTTAATTCTGAAATTGTAAAATATCAAACAGATTTTCTTCAGTCTCCCAATTCACAATCACTAATTTCACCAGGAAAACACTAATTGCAAGCTTGATCTGCACACCACATTCTCAGCCTCCCCATAGATTATCAAATACCAATTGAAAATAAAATTTCCTTTTTTTGACCTTATTTCCTTTTCAAAAAAGTAACTATCAAAGTCTGTCAACATTGAAGTTATCAGATAGTAACATTTCTTACTGATCTGTAAAAAAATTTCAATGTAGAAAAACTCAGAAATAATAATAATAACAACAATATAAAAAAGAAACAGTTTTCAGGGTTCATAAGTTTTTCTGTTTATTGATAGAAAAAGTTATTGATGCAAAAACTCTGTTACAAAAAGAAAAAATCACAGCAAAAAGTGTTACAATACATAATTTTATGGTGATATTCTTCTAATAAAAAAAATTTATATTTATTTAATCAATTTGAAAATTTGTTATTTTAAGTTATTTTATAATGAGAACAATGTTTGCTTGGTTCAATAAACCTAATTGTAAAACCCAAAAAAAGATTAAGAGTTAATAATAATTCAGTCTATAATTAATTTTTTACCAAAACCAATTTCTTGAAGTACAGGTGGTCGAATGTGTTGCATTAGCTTAACATAACATCTAAACAGTTCACCAAACTGCAAGGGGCATCTTTCAAATAAGGCCTGTTTCTATGGTAACAGATCAGCCCAAACATAAAAGTAAATAATTTTTCAACTTTTTTGTAATCTGCTCATTATTTATTTACACAAAATTTTACTTAAAGTATAGTTATGGAACAGCTATGGCACTAAAACAGAGTTTTATCATAACCTGGGAACTAGTTTCTGGTAGTTATAAATAGTTTAGCAATAAATACTCAAAATAACATATCCTGTAAAGGCTACTGTTTGATCCTGCTTTAAGAATGCTCTGACCTAAGCAAACCTTACCTTCTGGGAAAGGAAAAACTTGAGAGGCTTTCAGCTCACCCTTAAACATTCCCATGACAAATGACCTTGATTCCTATGAGAAAAAAGTAACACATTAATATAAAATGCTTCTGTCATTAATTTTATTTTAAAAGATATATTTATATGTGTCATCAAGTACTGGTAATAAAATCATTTAATAAAGTCAACTGTACAATACTGTAATAAATCAATGAGATAAAACAACAAAGTTGCACCAGACAATATTGAACTTAAGTAAAATAAAGTAAACACAGTTTAAAAACTTTTAGAACAAATAAACTATTACTGACACTAATCTTAAATAATTTTTCACCTAAGGTGTATTGACTTTTTATTACTTACGTAGTAAAATTAGCGATTTGATTATTCACAACACTAACTGTTATTTTAGGTTCAAAAAATTTTAAAACATGTAACTTAAAAATTAACTACTAAGGAAAATTTTTTTTCCAAAAAATATTACATTGAGTTTGATGGGAACAAAATTTAAAAAAAATTTTAAAACATTTGAGAATCATTCAATTTTCAGCCTCAGTTGTGTTATTTTTCGAATGAAAATTTTAACAAAATGACAAATGATTAAAAGCAGAGCTGTGTTGTAGTACCACATTGCAGGAAGAACTGTAAACAGTACTTTGGATGTTACTAAATTAAATGACTTTGTGGCAATATTTCAAAGTAAAATCTACTTACATTTCCACCAGATGCATATCTCCTGTCCAAAACAGCTGTGGCTGGAGCTCTGTTAAGAAAATAAATACTATTTAATCAAATGATAAAAGTGATTTAACATTGATAATATATAACACCAGTCCTACAAATTTATGTTCACTTTGAAAACTTGTTATCTTCACCTGTGATGTTCTTTTATAAATATTAAGAAAAGAAATTATGACCATAAGCATTAACATCTTTGCCAAATTTTTTTCTGTCTTCAATAATCATTACTTTAAAATAATTAATTTTTAACAAAAACAATAATTATATGTTAAACAAAATTTTTTTGTGGGTACTTGGAGTAAATAAATTTCATCATCTTAATCACTTGTAATTTAAGTCACCTATGCAACACTCAAAAATAAAATTTCCATCTTCAGGTACCCACGTTGTAAATTTATCTTGGGCTTCGATAAATAATTATTATTTTAAAGAAAGGGGTTCATGGGGGACCAGTGATATGCTTTACTATCATAATAGAGAAATATGTTAACATATAAGCTTTAGTATTAAAACTAACAGTAGCCCTGCCAAATGTCCTTCATGCTGTCTGAGAAGGTATTCTCTAGATGCAATCTCAAGAAGCAGAGCACAACGTAAAACGATCTTCCTGCATTTGCTGTACTACTGTAGTGTTTATGTTTTATCATGGAGTGCATAAAAATATGTATTTTGATAAAACGAATAGTCATAGCTTAAGCCTTGTGCAATGTTGCTGGAATGGTAATCGTAAGTATAGATAGCAAATGCAACTTGGTACCTAGCTATAGTAACTGCCAGCTAGTATCTAGTACTTGCAGTCACTCATCACAGCAGTCTGTCGTAAGCGACAAAGACTGTTTCATTTTGGTCTGATCATATTCCTCTGACACACAACTTTGTCTTAAGCCTTCTGCTGCCAGGTACCCCTGTCTATGTCCTGCTTCTTCAAGTTTCTTTTTACAGTGTCTTTAAAAATCTGAGCCTTGGTTTACCCTGATTGTGTTTGTCCTCACATAACCGTGAGTTTAGTAATTGCCGAGGGAGACACTGGTGGTCAATCCTCTCAACATGTCTGAAGCAACTCAGGTTTGTCTGTATTAGCATGTCCTCCACTGATGATAGACCAGCTCATTTCAACACATGTTGGCTATCTTGTCTTTCCATGAAACATTCATTATGGCTCGAAGGTGTCTCATCATGTATGTGCGGAGTTTCTTTACCTGCACTCTGTAGACAGTCAAAGTTTGAGCACCATACAATAGAGTAGCCAGTAATGTCGCTCTGTACACTTTAAGGTTAGTACAGGTCTTTGGATGCAGACATTACCCTTTAAACCTACCATAATTTATGATCAGATGAGCCTGAAAGTTAGCAGTCATTGATAGCTGTTTGAGACTTGGTAGGTCTCCTCAAGATAACCTCAGAGTTTAATATTAGTTGCTGCAAGTACTAGATATGATAATGCATGTGTTCCTTGTACTTATTTTACTCTAATATAATATTACAATAACTTAATTTATCTGTAGAAGCCTGGACCTGGTCGTTCAAAAGTTAGTAAACTTTAACCCTGGATTAAGGCAAATTCAAACAGTGATTTCTTCACAAAGAAAAGTTTTCCTTCCGCAAAAAAACTGTTTAGATTTTCCAAAATCATAAACATGTCAGCAAAATAATTTAAAGCCAAATCAATTAATGTAGAAAGTAGAAAATAGTAGCATGGGTTTAAAACTTAATCCAGGGTTAAACTTCAAGCTAATTAGCCATCAAACAACCAGGCCCTGGTTTTTAACAATCTTAGCTCTTCTTGATCTTAGACCTACATGGAGTCTAAATATTATTATTTTCTCTACAAATACATTACTGTATCTTAACGAATCTAATTGCACCAATGAAAAGTGAATTACAGTCCCCTCACAAAGACAACTCACTTTTAAACAAATCGCAAGTAGCTACGTCTACGAAATTACAATTGTCATTTGACTCTAGACCTAAAAATCAACTTAACCCAAACTGTATTGGTAAGGCCTCAATTTGAACTATTGATAACTAAATTTAAATAGAAAACACTGAATGTCTCAAAATTTTGGTTCTTAAAACTTGTTATGAATAACGCATTCAGGGGCAAAGAATTTCAACGAACGATCATAACCATTTAACTGCACATCCGATGAGATTATTCACTTGCTGTATTATAAAATGCAAGTACAAAAACAGACAAATCCAGAAATAATACTTTCATTACAAAAATTTCCGTGGGAATTATTCTGAACTACATATTCAGGATAAATAGAAATCTTTTTTTACATGCAAGAAAATAATATTTCCACTATATATTTGTTTAACATATAAAAATGTATCTCGTGATACTGGTCAAAAGCAACATTTAATGTGTCACGGTTTTAAAAATCTAACAATTTCACGACCACATACACATGGAATTTTTTATTTTGAAATAATATCGTATTAACTGTTGTGCAAAATTTACAGAAATGAAAGTTTAAGTCCTAACTTGAGCTGCTTCTTCCTATTTCTTTTATTCTTATTCATTTTTCCGCCTGAGTAAAACATATTCGAATTTCATGTGAGTAAACCAATGTTTTTAAAAACTTTTGGCGGTAAATGGCAATCATAATAAATATACCCTACCTCAAAAGCGATGATCGTGCAGTTATTCGAGGAACCGTTACAACAGATTTTACTAAGTTTAGACATCCACATCGAAGCATTTTCAGGTATCTTGAATTTTTGCTCCAACAACAAACGTTCGTGAGAAGACCGTGTTCTAATTAAAATGTCTGAGCGTGCGTAACAATGACACCAAGCGCGGTCGCTCAGCAAGTCCAAAGTTCAAAGACGACCTTGAACGACCTTTTCATTGTGACGTTGTGTGAGTTTTAAGTTTTTCTTCCTCTTTTGGGGGTAATCCAGTGAAAAACGATCTGCTGCAGCGCTCTTTATAATTTCTCTACGATTTTTCAAGAAAAAATTATTTTTGCTTCGGGAAGTTCAAGTGAAAACAAAACAAAACATCCAATTACGTAATGCACTCGCTCTTTTTAAAGTCCCAGTCCCTTATTTATCGAATACCTAGAAAAGAGGTTTAACACATTTATTTCTCTTTAGTGTTGATGAAAAAATTGAGAAAAGAGGCACAAGTTGCAATTCTTGCTAATTAATCACTGAATTTTTTACAGAGTTTCGATTTTTTGACTGTTAATCTTGAAAAATGAGGTTTTGCACTAAAAAACCTGGTACTTTCCTGTTTGCTTAAAAACAGCCTGTATCTGAGATATTCCTTAGACACAAACAAATAAAATGCTTTTAAACATCAGATCAAAAACATCAAAGAAACTGCGGTAAAAAACATCATAGAACAAATATATTTAACTTAACGTTTCGTTTGTTGTTACAACAAACATCTTCAGAAGTGACCGTTAAAATTGAGTTACAGAAAGCGGAAGAATGGTAACTAGTAAATAAGTAACAAATTAGTGAACTGAAAAGATAATGATAATAAAATTAGTAAAGAAAAAGGTTTTCACTGCCAGTGTTAACATTCATGGCAGGCTTTAAATCACGAATTAAAAGGATTTCTTTAATTTTACAATGTACGTCAGAACGACCCGAAGCTAGCCTGTGTACAGGATCTATACATACAAATCGTGTTGAAATTACGCTAATTCACTGATTTAGGAGGGTGAGACTTCGCTTGCGTCATGCACATAAAAGAAGCAGCAGGAAGGCGTGAAATCTTACAGAAATAAAAGATAAAACGCACGAATTAGGTGAGAGAACTGTATTACTCTTAAATCAACGAATCGGTGTAATTTCAACACGATTTATATCAAACCCTCTATACTAAGTCTATAAGGGACCGTTCATTTTTTATGGGTAGGGGGGGCGGTGGTTTCTGGGGGGGCCTTCTGAAAAATTTTGAGCTAAAAGGGGGGGCCATCCCAAAAATAAGATAGGGAAGAGGGGGGCCATTCCAAAAAAATAAAGGGGTGGTCAAAGAAAATCTATTTTTTAATTTTGTAGAAATCTCAAATTCTGCATCAAAAACGACTAAAAGTACCTAGGCAACTATGAAGGAGTAAAATTTAAAAGCCTATACTGTCTGGCTTTTTCTC
>JAOEHV020102722.1:0-15325 GCA_025447995.2 Isaurus tuberculatus
AATACCAAATTGCCAATTTTGACCCCTAAAAAATACGACGAGCACCCCTATCATACAAATATAGGGAGTACCCCCCCCCCGGGGTTGGGAGACAGTAATCGTTCGAGTAGACGAAAGAGTTTTTAAATAATTGTTATAACGGGGGCACTAACGCTTCAAACATCTCCTCCTTACATTTTTTGCGGCGATGATCATTAATATACGAACCTTGTGTTGTCTAAAACACGCGTTGTACGTTTTTCTTTCTTTCGATAGTTTTTCAACATTTTTTCCCCTTTAATTCTACCTGTCTCCCAATTTAAAACAAGGTTCGTTCTCTTATTACAAGCATGAAAGGATTTCTCATCTGCTTGTTTTTTCTCTTACATAAGGGAGAACAAGAATCTGCAGCACAAAACAACGAACAATCTAGAAACGGAAACAAATATGAAAATATCGACAGACAGATCCCTAACCAAGGAGGCAAAAGACCTGATGACGGAGACTACACGTATGCAAATGTTAACAAACCCAGTAACAACAGCTTAGGCGAAGCAGATTTACCCACTGGCACTAGCATAGCCGCTGGTGGAGTAACCGCAGGCGCACTAGTTGCGGGAGCAGCAGCACTACAGAGGAGTCAGCGCGAGAGTCCCCACGGAAGTCCCAACAGCACAAAACAACTTAGTCCTACTCCACCGGGTTCTGCTGGTTATAGGGATAATAAGGCGGGTCCTAACGGTGAGTTTAAAGCTAACGCCTAAATTATTTTGAAGACTGAAAATTGAAAATCTCATAATCATAGCAGTAAATAGTGTTTGTAGTTGGCGGTTCGAAAGTTTCCTTCTGTGTTTCGAAGTGTTACTATCTTGTTCATAGATTTTTTTTATGTCAAACAAAACTTGATACAAACCATGTGAACAAATTGTTGCGTTATCTTCTTTTTCTACATCAGAATTCCAAGGAAGTCCTTTTGGTCCTCGTAGAGGTTCCCCTAATCTTGGTTCAGATAGACGACAGGACAAACCAACGGGGGGATGGAGAGGATCCCCAAAACTAAGCCCTGATGGTGGAAATGACTCCTCTGGTGCAAGGAAGGGATCCAGTACTCTTAACCCGATTGGTACCAAAGACAGCCCCACTTCAGGGGGAAGACGGGGATCTGGTAACCTAAGCCCAGATAGTGTCAAAAACAGCCCCTCGTGGGTAAGGAGGGGATCTGGCAGTGTAAGCCCGGATGGTGCCAAAGACAGCCCCCCATGGGCAAGGAGGGGATCCAGTACTCTTAACCCGATCGGTACCAAAGACAGCCCCACTTCAGGGGGAAGACGGGGATCTGGTAATCTAAGCCCAGATAGTGTCAAAAACAGCCCCTCGTGGTTAAGGAGGGGATCCGGTAATGTAAGCGGAGATGGTGTCAAAGATAGCCCCCCTTGGCCAAGGAGGGGATCAGGCAATCACAGCCAATATGAGCTTAACAACAGCCCCTCGGGGGCAAGGAGGGGGTTCGATGACCTAAGTTCAGATAGTGTCAAAGACAGTCGCTCTGAGGCTAGGAGGGGTTCCGGTAACTTTAGCCCCTATGGAGACAATGACAGCCCTTCCGGGATGAGGAAAGGTTCCACCACTCTGAGTCCCGATAAAGGAAGCTTTAGTATGGCGAGACCTCCTACTCCAGCTGTGTTACGTCATGTTGATGACAAGGCAGATTCTTCTAGGCGTCGCTCGTCGGCATTTGGACTAGCAGATGAAGGCTTGTCACCATTGACACACAAAACTGCAACAGTCGGGATCGTGGCGTTGGCACTAAGAAACAAGAATGAGGGAAAGAAAGAAACCGAGTTTAAAGTAAGGGTTTATCTTAAATTCTTACTTTCCAAGGGACCATTTATACTCAAGATGCTGATTATAATCTGAATAATAAAAATACTACTCTTGTATCAATAGTGGAAAATTTAAAGGTACTGCAGCGCATGCGCTATATATAATAAAATGAAAAGTGCATAGTGCCATATAGTGCATTGTGTGTAATGTATAAAGTGTTACAGCTTATTCGCATATAAAGCAAATTTGTGCTATAGGCGATTGGAATTTATTAAAACTTTCGCTTTCCTTGGATCCGTGCCTGCGGATAAAGAACTAAGTATTGCTAGCAATAAAGCTGATCACTGACAATGAATTTCTTTAAGGTGAATGAATTACTTTATTTTCTACAGAATCTTGATCCCGAGATGCCTGATTCTCGTCATTATCCACCAGCTACCGCCGTTAAAAATAGGAACCCTGATGTTTTGCCAAGTAAGTTACACATTTCTCTTAGTCAGCTACACAGAAATTAGACCCCCCGTTAAAAAAATCTTTATTAAATTTGGGACGTTTTTAGTGCTTATATATAGGAGGGGTTGGAGGGGGGGGGGGGGGGAGAAAAAGGGGAGGAGGAGAGTGTGTTAGAGAAGAGGGAGTAGTGAAGTGTTTGTCAATTTATTTTGCAAAACAGCACCAAGGCTACCGAGGCTTAGCCTGAGTTGAAGCTTTTGCCATCAACACACATTGTTTTTATAATAGTCAGATTGGGTGTAGTAAGAGAAAACATTTTAACGTTTTATTTTGTAGGTCCTGCCACAAATATCAAGTTATCCAAGAGCCCGGATTATATTAATGCCAACCTTGTTAGGGTAGGAACTCATTCAATTTATTACTTTTGATTTGTGCACAAAGCTTAATTGACAAAAAAGAGTGTCTGGAGACATAACATTTACTCTCATTAATAAGAAAAGTGCTTGCTAGTTTTTTTATTGCTTAAGAATTCCTAACTGTCCAAGTGTACAGGAAATGAAACAAATACATGTAAATAAGACTGTTAATATAAACAGTTAAGAGGAAATTCTTTGGTGTTATGTTGATTGTTTCCATTCTTTTCTTGACCGCATTAATAATAATACAGAACGTACTCGATACATTTTATCTACTTTGCAATTGCAATTAAACACAGGACCACAGAGGACAAAAGCGGTATATAATTACCCAGCATCCCCTTCGAGATACAGTCACAGATTTTTGGCAGATGATATGGGACCAACAAACTACACTAATAGTGATGGTTAACGATGAAGAACATCTTCAACCAGTACGTATTTACCTTATTCAATCTTGTTCGCTGTTCTTCGTTGCTAATTGTTCGTTTTTCCTCGATATGCTATGCTATGCTATGGTATGCTATGGTATGCTATGGTATGCTATGCTATGCTATGCTATGCTATGGTATGCTATGCTATGCTATGCTATGCTATGCTATGCTATGCTATGCTATGCTATGCTATGTTATGCTATGCTATGCTATGCTATGCTATGTTATGATATGATATGATCGTTGGACGACTTTAACCCAAATCAAAGCCAGAGGCTGAATTGCTGGGGTTTTAATGTAAAATATTTTGGGGGGACTTGAGGACAGTACTGTATTTTAAAGGCACAATTTTGCAGCCACGCAGTTTACAACTTTTATATTTGAGATAAATGCCCCCTGCGACCAAGGACAGACCACAACACCGGGTCGCAATCCTACTCTTATGGACAAGTTTGTGGGTTCTTTTAAGTCCCCCGAAAGAACATGTGAGATTAGGAAACTAGACCAACGGCTTAACATTCCTTTCTGTTGGAGGTAGCGAAAGAAAGGCCACAGAAATGTTCAACCCTCAGCGGAGGCCGGGGATCGAACCCGGGGCCTCCCGCTTGGCAGTCAGAGATCTTAACAACTGAGCCAAGCTCGCACACACTAAGTTTCATTTTGTCATAACAAACAATGAAAGCCGTCTACAAAATGTATAGGTTCTCTTTCTTTCTCTATTTACTTCTTTGCCGAGGTGAATGATGAAGAACAACAGCAAGCAAATTGTATTTTCGCTTCTTTCTCTTTTGCTTCACATTGATATACGAAACTATTTTACCCTACTTACTGATAATATGCTATGTAGACTAATATGCATAAGAAGTTTATAGATTTCTATCTTTATGGAAACTTTACCATTTACTATAGCTGCGGTCACACTAGGCTGTTTTTTCACACGGAAATTTGTTTTGCCGGTGTGACCGATAATTGCCAAAATTGCTACGGTAAATCGTTATGGATAGGCAAAAAGAGAAATAGAATGACCAATGGCAGTTCCCAAGCTTAACAGATTTGGTTATGAAAACCCGAGATCTGCCGTGCCAATCTGACATTACATTTACCTTGAGTGATTTATTGCCGTGTGACCGACACTGTCTGCAACCCAAACTGAATCTCCGGTGGGAAATCAAAACCGAAAGCCTAGTGTGACCGCAGTTAAAGTATTGGACCCTGCGCTTGATTTCTGAATGTGTTCTTTTGAATTCCATTTATTGTATGACTTCTGCAGGCCGACTATTTTCCTTACTGGCCTTCAAAGGAGGGAGAAAATATGAAGTATGGGCCCTTTGACGTCACGACCAAACACGTGGATAAACAACCAGATTATGTAAAAACCGTGCTTCAGCTGAGTGATACACTATCTAGGGTAATTATATTTATCAATATCAGTGTACGTAGTAGGTAGTATTGGTAGTTGTTACCGTGTTAGTATCTTTATTATTATTAATATTATTATTATTAGTAGTAGTAGTAGTAGTAGTAGTAATAGTAGTATTAGTTAGTATCTTTATTATTATTAATACTATTATTTAACCATTGTTACTATTGTTACTACTGTACTTAAATACTCTTCTCCACACTGAAGATGACATATGTAAATGCCGAAACAAGTCTGTTATAAAATTTAGAAGTGTTGTGTTATTTCTTAAAGTAATTATTAATACTATTATTATTATTATTAGTAGTAGTAGTATTAGTAGTAGTAGTAGTAGTAGTAGAATTAGAAGTAGTAGTAGCAGTAGCAGTAGCAGTAGCAGTAGCAGTAGTAGTAGCAGTAGTAGTAGTAGTAGTAGTAGTAGTAGTAGTAGTAGTAGTAGTAGTAGTAGTAGTAGTAGTAGTAGTAGTAGTAGTGGTGGTGGTGGTGGTGGTGGTTGTGGTGGTGGTGGTGGTAGTACTAGTAGTAGTAGAGAAGCAATAGTAATTAAATATTTACTGTTGTCAACCAGTGCGCAAGCGATTTATCATTAGAGACCTTTATATAGTAACCCATACGATTCGTAAAATATTAGAGCTGGAAATGTAATATAGTTCCCAGACCTAAAAAATTAATTAATTTTCTGTTTATCCATGTCACATCAGGGCCGTTACCATGAGAAACATCATTTGAATAAATATACCTAGACTAAATATTCTGTGGACCGTTTTTAATTGTAGAGAAGGGGGATGCTTGGCTCCCCGGGCAATCTCTCCCGGTCGCCCTGCCTACGTATGGGCCTGCAATTAAAGTATATATGTTGTGTTACAATCATATCTTACAGAAAGGGGCTCCACCATTGGAAATCACACACTTCCGCTTCACCTCATGGAAAGCACGTGACCAAATGCCTAACGTGGGTTTGTTTGTAACGTTTATGACTTCCGTTCGCGCCGTAAGCAAGATCCAGGAGAAAACAAACCCCACCAGACCCATCGTTGTACACTGCAGGTAATTAAGAAAGTAAATGACAGGAGTCAGTAGAGTCTTGAAAGTGATTAAATCTCGATTGTTGGATGATTCGACAGCTCATAGGTTAGCAACTTTATTATTTGACCACCTGTTGGGCTTTTCAGGTTTTTGTTTCAAGTGAGTACAAAAGTTCAACAAACGAGGTAGTTCGCTAGGGCGGCTCACATACACTACAGGATCGTAGCCGGTATTTTTTTCTGGATGGGGTGGAAGGGAGGAAGATGCATCTCAAATTTGAGCGGACCCTGTGTCAACAGTTCTAAAGAATTTATATGCATTTGGTGGACGCTGTTCTAATAAAAATAGACAAAATTGTTATGGATAACATTTATTTTTAAAACAACAACTAAAAACAAATAAAAAATTTCTGCGTGATTTAAAACTACCACTGAGTTTTGATATACTATTTTTTCTTCCTTTCTTTCTCATTCGTTTTCTTTATTCCGCTTTAGAATTTATTGAGTGGAACTTTTTGGACAGGTGGGAAGATGCACGTGCACCAATACGACCCTTCCGTAACAAAAATTAAGAAATTGTGAAAAGCACAAACCACAACATCGAGAGCATAGACCTGCTCTCTTCCAAAAGTGCGTTAGTTCTTTTAGTTTTTTAGTCCCCCGATAAAGAAATTGAACTTTCAATTCTTGAGTCCGATAGGCTGAGAGGAGTAATTGTTTTGGAATAACTTAAAAAGCGTGGACAAAAAGAAGCAATTGACGAACAACTATTCTTAATGTAAATGTTTTTTTGAAATGAGAAAAATTATTATCTTTTGCTGCTAGGTCACTAGTTAAATGGAACAAGCTTAAATAATCTTAATCAAGGCGACTTTGGTAATACACTTTAGTAAAAATACAAACGCTAAAAACTGACGTTTCGATGTCACTGACATCATTATCAAAGTAAAGTAATAAGGTTCAGTGTTTGAATTATATTAAGTTCGCAAAAGAAAACTATAATGATAAACAAAGTAAATAGAGAGCAGTCTTCCCAAGGGATACCATTAAACAAAAACTTTTGCACGAACAAAGTCAGATTGTGTGTTTAAACTTGGCCTTCGTGCTTGAATGAGCAACATTTCATAAATGAGGCAATCCAGTTTTCCTGAACACTTTTTTAAGAGTGTAAAGTTATCAATTAAATTAGGAATGTCAAGGAAGCCATGTGCGATGTTGAGATGTTTGCCAATGCTTGAGCTACGGTGTTCCATAATTCGCTGTTGAAGATGTCTTGTCCTTATTACTTTACTTTGATAATGATGTCAGTGACATCGAAACGTCAGTTTTTAGCGTTTGTATTTTTACTAAAGCTTAAATAATTTAGGGAAATAAGCAAGGTTGTCAATCCCGTTTTACTAAAGTGCTACTAACACCAAATATTGTTTTTCACCTACTGAAAGTTTTTGGAAAATAAGGTCGTTTAAAGCAAGAATTTTCAAAATCGGTCGTATTCTCGATTTTTTATAAGCATTTGAAACGCGCTATTTGATGGCTAACGACCGCGTTGTCGGGGGACCTGGTTTTGACGTCATTCCCGGACTTTCTAGTATTGCTCAACGTGTTATTTTCTAAACACAAATAGGAAAAATGTAATGCACTTCTGAATTGACTCACTCGTGTCCATCTTGCTGTGTTTTGAGCGTTTTTTGATCCAAATTAAAGATTTGATGTCCGGGTATGACGTCACAACCCAGTCTACCCACAACGCGGTCGTTAACCACGATGGCTTCAAATTTTGCTAGTTTGAGCCTCTGTAGAAAAAAAACTATTTGACCAAATTCAAATTTTTTTTCGCAGAAGTACTTAAAATTATATTTTAAATGATTTGACCCAAAAACATTTTTAGTGTTAGTAGCACTTTAAAGATTACTTACCTATTTTTCCCTTGATAGAATTAGAGTCGAGATCATTGGTTGTTTTCCCCTTACCGGGGCTGTATTGTACTAAAAGATAGGTTAGTTTACAGCCAACTACAGGTACCCCTCACGTTAGTCATATGACCATTTATCTGTGTTTCTCTAGTGACGGCCAGGGTTATACGGGGGTGTATGTGGCTGTCGATATTGGTATTCGCAGCCATGAGGAATCTAGCAACTCGATTGTTGATGTGTTTGAGATGGCAAAGAAACTTCGCCGCGATAGGCAGGGAATCATTTGTTCATTGGAGCACTACAACTTTACATACCAGGCAAGTGACTGATTTTTTTATTTTCTTCTCCTTTCATTTCTTTGTTTCTTCATGATTTAGTATCTTATTAAGACGCACATACCTAGATAACCGTCTTTCATCAGCCGTGTGAAGTGTCATACATGATATGATCAAGAAGGAGTAAAGTAGTACTATTACTACTACTGTAGCGGTATCACTTGTGTGTGCAGTGTCATTCACGCTATGATCGAGCGGTTATTCGTTGGGTCAAGTTTGAAGTTGGTCATGCACTTATTTTGTCTCCTTGAGGAAGGTAATTTATCCAACTTGTTCTTAAGGGACCTGATTCGAACTCCTGTCAAGCAGCTTTAATTGTAACCTTGAACAAGACCCAGTATCAGACTTGTTCATGTTTGAAACTCTGTCAGACGGCTATATTGGTTCCAGGCAAGACACCTTAACCAAATTGTTCAACTTAGTTTAGGTTAGCACTAGTTTCTACTGGGAACTGCACGAGTGTCGTGTTGTGGGGGAGTCAACTTCCGCTGAACGTTATATATATATATATATAGCAGCTTATCAGCCAAGTTAGTTAACCTTTGAAAAATCAAGTGATATTTTAAGCATTTCCAATTCGGTAAAAAACGGTGGGAAACTGACGTTTCGAGCCTTAACTCTTCGTCAAGGAACCTCAACCATTTGCTCTTACGAAGGGTTTAAAGTGCCTATGACGGGTTTCGAGCTTAATTCTTCGTCAAGGAACCTCAACCATTTGCTCTTAAAAAGTGCCTATGACACGTTTCGAGCCTTAACTTTTCTTCAAGGAACCTCAACCATTTGCTCTTACGAAGGGCTTAAAGTGCCTATGACACGAAAGTTTTTTGCACATTTGGAAAAAATAGTGTTTTAAACGTAAGATTCCAAAGTTTGAGTTGTGTAAGATAAAAACTGGCGATTTTATACGCGGTTTCAATGATTATCTTGCCACTAAAATTGGTCGCAGGGACTGGGTCGAATGACGTAATGTGGGGGATACAGTGCTGAGGTTTAGCTTTATTTTTACTTTGATTTCAAAAATTAAACATATCATTTCTTTGTGTTTTGGAAGATTTGGCCATTGGGAGTGCCAGCAACACATTAATCTGCTCTTTCTCCCCTTTTCTGTTTCTCCTGCATAATCAAAAGTTTGTTGGTGCACCCAACATTATGTCACAATCTATTGTGTAGGTGGCATTTTGGTCGCGCGAGGCAACTACCATTTTTCGGGTGAAATATCCGAAATTTAAGCGTGTATAAAATCAACAATAGTTGTCCTACAACTTAAATTTTGGAATCGTACGTTTGAAACGCTGTATTTTCCAAATGAGCAAAAAAAAATTATGTCATAGTCACTTTAAGCTCGAGACAAAAGCTCCTTACTCTACTCAAGCAATGATTGAATATTCAAACCATTTGAAGATTGAACAGAGTTGAACTGTCATTAACATGCGACTTCTTTTTTTCAGTGTCTGTACGAGTACACGGTGAACATTCAAAGCTAAACTATATAAAGGTAAACCAATCGAACAGTTGCTCTTTATTTTTATTGTTTTTATTCAGTAACATTTTTTTAGTGAAATCGTTTGCTGCCATTGGTCAAAAATTATCACGTGGCTTATCAGGGGGAGATTATTAGCGTAAGTTGCGAAGCAAATAATGTTTTAACGCATATCCAGCTTTTAAGTCAATTTTTTTTAAGTTTAAAATTTATTTTGCTCTGGTTCTCGTGCCATATTGGCTCGGCAGTTAAGCAGCAGGTATTGAAATACAACATATTCAAAGAAAGAAAAAAAGAAAACAGTAAACTTCAAATGTAAATCCTCAAAACACGACAAAAAAAGAACGACGTATAGTCAGTATTTAAAATGCCTTAAGAACCTATTAATAAATAATAAATGCAGTTTTTCTCTTAATATTTTTCAAGGGAATATTTAAGGCCTTCTATTTTGTTAGATTAAAATTTGTCTTTGATTGAAAACGTTCTTACAATATTATCGCTTGTCTCGAATGATGTAAGATAAATTTTTGTATTTCACGCCCATGTTAGATTTCCAGATTTCTAAATTTTCTTATAATTTACTAAATTTTTTTTCTTGAATCATTTAATGATGGTTAGAAAACCTCTCGTTTTTTTGAGGGTGGTTTGGTTGGATAAACTTTGTAGGATACTTTTTTTCCTTTGTTTAAGCAACCATATAATAGTAATTAAGTTAGTAGACTCTTTGAATTAGCATTAAAATAAGTATATTTCATTGCAGTGCCAAAAAACGTGGACTTGCATGGCCATTATCAGGTTTCTGGTACAAAAGTTGCTTCTCGTGACTATGTAAATACCTGCAAGGTGCCTGCACAACAACAGTTAAACAAAACTATTAATATCACGAGTGGTTCTCTTTAAATATTTAGAATCGAGCTTCATTCAAGATTTTTTGTATCTTGTAGTGGCAAACACCCGACTGAACGTTTTCGTGTTTAGGTTCCCATCAGTTTAAACTCACCCGCTCGTTTTCGTCCATGGAAAATAAAAGTTGCCTGGGACTTTTAATATAAATTTATAAGTATCAGCTTTTATCTACTTCTTGAATTTTTATGTACGCCAATTAAAAACCGTTAATGATTTTGAAACTATTCTTCTAGTTAAAGATTGATGATCAATATCCATAATGCACTTTGGTTTTACTTGTGGTTCATGGTAATTGGCTCACATTTAATGATGTGCTTTTGTACAATCTCAATTTAAATGTTATCTTTCATCACAAGTAGTGTCAAATCATGATGGCAGATGCCTGGATATTAGTAAAGGTAACCGCATGGGGCCAACTCGGGCCATTTTGGAAAAAATTGAAAGCACAAGTGAAATTACTTGCCCTCCCTCGTGAGCCAGTCAACACCGAGTAATTTTTCCCTCTATGTTATAAGTACTTAAAACCGTATTTTCTTGAATAGAAGCCGCCCCCGAACAGAAGCCGCAGAAATTTCCAAAAAGGTTAGAAGCTGCCCTTCAATCAGAACCGCATTTGGGGACCATACAACAAACAAATTGTTTTATTGAGGCAAAAATTTCACATTTCTCTAAGATCTTATATTATCTGTTAAATCATCTACATTCTCTACTTCAAAAATTTCACTTTCGTCTTGCATCTCTTGGTACAAACTCGATGTTTCCATTTGACTCTGGCTTCTTCTGTGGATTGACCTTCTTCGAGACAATAAATGTTCTCTGGGTCTCTACCTGCCCTCGATTAGCCCAATCATATGTAGGTAGTCCAAAACTGAAATGTAAACTTTTTGGGAAATAAACAGTTGTTGTTATTGTTGTTGTTGTTGTTGGGTCACTCGTAGTTATTCCACACTTCTCGAAGGATTTATTGATACTTTCTTTGTCAATTCTTTTCCAATCCTCAAAAACCCTTCAAGCTTTGTTTGAAGTCTCGAACGATAGCAATACAAAAATAAATAGACGCCGCCCTTGAACAGAAGCCGCTAATTATTTTCTTCCGGAAAACATAGAAGCCGCGGCTTTTCTTAGAGAAAACACGGTAACTGGTCCGCGGTCTGTAATGCATGATACACGGATGCTGACCGGCTACATTTAGAAGTTATAGACCTCGGGAACGAATGGATTACGCGTTAACAGTTTACAGACTGAAGGGCAAAAAAATATAATTATATACTTTTAGTAGATCAGTCAATTACAAAGCAGGATTTGCAATATTTATAGTGGAAACGTAATGAAATTACCTTGATTTTGCTGCCGTCCATCAAAAACTGAACTGGCTTAAAATCAAAAGTTCCAGCGGACTTCGCGTTATGAATTTCAGGAGAAGAGGATTGGGTAACTCTAAAGATCGTTGTTGATTTGCCCAACATAAATATTTCATATCAGATACTGAATTTCTTTCCTTTTCATTTGGTTACTTGGACTATTGGGAATGAAATCATTGGGTAGATATAGCATTACAGATAGGCTAAACACTCGTGTGTTTTGCTTTTTAGAAGAGAAAATAAACATTTGAAGTGAGTGTTAAGCTCGTTTCTGAACAACAAAATACATTCTAAATGCTTTTTTTAGTTAATCTTTTCTTTAACTGAGCAGACGGCCGTGGAACTTTTTCAAGAAATTTTAATTTTACAAGATATATCCTTTGAAACATACTTGTAACGTTTTTAAGATAGCGTGATAACAGACTTAAATTCTTTATAGTAATTCATTAATAATATACTGTCTTGAAAATGAAGCAATTTTTTGATTTGATTTTTATGGATATTTCAGTATGATCCTAGTATTATGTAACATTGTCGGTTTTCTGTAAGGTGTCTTTTTGAGCACCCGAATCAATAATTCAGACAATAAGTTAGTAAATGTGCGTAAATAAAATTAATATTGTTTAGGTTATCGTCGATGTTTTTGTTTGGTTAGGGAGCTGCTTTTATTCCATCCGCGGGAAGGGGGAGTAAGGGGGAGCGGAAGGAAAAACTAAATATTTACGAAGAAATTAATGAACTGTTATTTTGGTTTCGTGATAATTCGGCATCTCCCACACTCCGAATTTTCTACACTCCTCGTTTTCTACACTCTGCACCCCACGTTTTCCACTTAACCAATTCTTAATCTCGCACAGTTTATCACGTCAATTCTTGATCCCAAAACACCCTTTCAATAACATTTTAGTAGCAGCTGGCAATATATTCATACTAAGCTTATAAGCTTGAAAAAATTTTTTTAGAAATACATAAAACTTGGATTTTAAATGTAAGGAATAAGGAATATTTAATGTTTCCAAAAAGAATATAAAATACAAGATTTAAAGTAATATATCAAATATAAGAGACAGTTTTTCATTACATTTCCAAACACTGAGAGCTAAAAGCTAAATCCCGTTATGAGCCTAGTGGCCCATGGGGCGGGCGCTTATCTCCGGTTTCCGTAGTGTTAAGCGGATGAGAGGGAACTCCTTACTCTTTTAGAGGAATATTCAACAAAGGATTATTTTCTTGAGATATTAGGAACTCTGATCAATGAAAGATTGTGACTCAAATCCCATCTAAATACTGAAATACTGATTAATAAAAAAAAACGTTATTTCGCAATGATTTGTACGCGCATTGATCTCTTTTATTTACCTTTTCGTTACAGTTCTTTATAACGTGTATTTTTTGGACTGATCTGATAATTCTGCATTTTCCACACTCCGAATTTTTTACACTTCGCGTTTTCTACACTCCGCACCCCTCATTTTCCACTTAGCCAAAGTTATCAAACTTTTTCTTTTAAACTATTATGCGATCCAATTAACACATTTAGTCTGATTACACATAATGCAATATCTTCCATTCACTTTTTTGAAGTTTTTACATCACACTTTTCCCCAGTTACAATACAACCATGCAGCATATTCATATAGTTCTAAGTTTACACGGATATATTTTTCCCATGAGATATAGTATATTAATTTTATCACACCGCTTCCACCGCTCTCTTTGTAAATACAAATGTATTTTTCATATTGCACATATCTTGCATAAAAAAAGTTGAAATCAAGTCAGCAGCCATACAGTTTCTTTGCTCATTTTGTTAATTCCTGACCAACTATATACCGTTTAAGGTAAGTATATACAGAATCTATGCATTCATTCTTATTTCAGTTATGATAAGAGCATCTAACTTCCGAGACTGTGACTGAATATATATAAATTATTTGAGGTTTAAAAGCCTTTTAGCCAAGTGTTTGTTTTTCCATTCGCACAAACTAAGCACAAGCACAAATGCGCTTTATTATTTAGAAGTTACTCTGTCCGGTAAGAAATAAAAGTAGAATATTTTAGCCTCTGTTTTCTGTTCAATTTAAAGGAACTCGAGGTTGCATTTGAACTGTACACGTATAAATGTAAACTGGATTTGTAAACTCACATTTTAGTTGCTAAGATGTTACAATGACGAAAGTTAGCCAAGAAAAAATAATTTAAAGATTTTCAGCGTTCTTCGCCTTTTTTCAGCTTCTCAGAGTTTATACTTTGTTTTTATTTTAATCATTTACTTTAATAGTTCTCTTCAAGTATTTGTTGATTGTACTATTAAATGCATGTACCAGCAATACTACTGATGATCTATCAAGTTACATCCCACAAACATTTCGCTTTTACTGTTCTTTATTATATTGTGTGGTAACTCGAGTATGCTGAGGCAGAAAGTACTTGATACTAGTACGCATGTGCTATCTGTACTTGTGATTATCATTCAAGTTACATCCCACAAACATTTCGCTTTTACTGTTCTTTAAATTTGTGTTTGGGATATTGAGTCATTATTTGGTAAAATGCTGATCAGGCAAAGAAAGCCGAAACAACTAACGGTATGTTAAACTGTGCTAATAAGACCTAAGCGAAACAATGTCGGCGAGTTTCGTCGTGTTAGACCTCGCCGAAGAAGCTAACCCGTCAGTGTTTTTAAGCCCTGACGTACTACCACACCGAAGCAACTGACGATTGTTATGCAGGGGCGGATCTAGGAACAGCGAGCGCCAAAGGCGCGAGTTTTCTAGGGGGTCTGGGGCAGGCGCCCCCAGAAATTTTTGAAAATTTGAGTATCTAAAATGGCCATTTCCAGCATTTTGCAACAAATTTCGTACTCATTTAAGAATAATTTCTTGCTCGTAAACTTTGTTCAAATAAAGAGTTTAAATAAATAGATTACGTGGTGTTATTGTAAAAAAAATTAAAAAATCCCAAAAGGAGGGGGGGGGCACAGGCTCCTATGCCTCCCCCTCCCTTGAATCCGCTACTGTTATGCCGTGCTAATAAGACCTAAACGAGGCAGCTGAACCGTCAGGGGTAAGGCCCCGACGTTTTTGTCTATACTAAACAGTTGCCCATGGCTACTTATATTCAGGCTCTCCATTATCAATGGTATATTTAATGAAAATGAAACTGTAGGAGTAAATTTTTTTATCTAGTAGCTTTGCGACTGCCCAGGTGTTTTAGAGTTGAATTACTGTAAAAGCCAGTTAGTAAAGTTTTATTTTCAAATTGTTTGTAGTTTATTTTCAAAATAGCAACAACTATTGATATTGAATAATTAACAATTTTTCACTGAAGTGGAAGGGAATAGTGAGTAATTATTCACTGAATTAAGTGGAGGTGAATATACTTGGCTTTCGCCGACACTATGGTTAATAATTGCATTAGCACATACCCAACCAGCGAATCAGTGAGAAACTTGTTTTTTTTTAAATATATTTATTTTCTATCCAGAGCCAAGCAGCCGCGCGCATATTGCAAGACTTGTGAAAAAGTTGTTCATGAATCAAACAATAATTATTAATTATAACAATAATTATTATAATTATTATAATAACAATTATAATTTACATGGTCCAATGTACTAAATGCAATCTCCAGTACATTGGAGAAACCAAACGTAGACTCAAAGACCGTTTTAATGAACACAGAAGAACAGTTGATAAACCCAACACGATTTCCAAACCTACTGCTGTTTCTGAGCACTTCTTAACTACTAATCACTCTGCCTCTGACATGCTTTTAAT
>JAOEHV020102832.1:0-10536 GCA_025447995.2 Isaurus tuberculatus
CCATCTGGGGCTCGGATTTTTTCCGAGTTTCTCCTTTCATTAATATCGTTTCATTATTGTTTCATCTTTAATATACTTTATGAGTTGACTAGAAAAACCTTTGAAATTCTGGTTTAGGTTGGGTTTTATTGGAAACGCCGTTTTTGACATAAATCAGTATTTTTCCATTGGTTTACGTGAAATTACACTGAAACAGATCACCTTCCAACTATTTCATTTCCATGAAACGTTTAACTCTATCAATCAGGGCTACCGAATGGAATTACGTGAACACTGTTTTCCCCAATAAAACTCGCAAAGAACTCAAAAGACCAAACAAACTCCCGACAGATTGAGGCCTTAACAGAGGACTAATTACCTTACGCTCTCCACCAAGCTTTTTGATTAGTGTTTATTTTCCAGTGACAGCAGGTTTGTAATTTATCATTTGCATTGCAGGCTAAGATGAT
This sequence comes from Isaurus tuberculatus, assembly GCA_025447995.2. Taxonomy (NCBI): domain Eukaryota; kingdom Metazoa; phylum Cnidaria; class Anthozoa; order Zoantharia; family Zoanthidae; genus Isaurus; species Isaurus tuberculatus. The sequence continues at coordinate 450 of JAOEHV020102832.1, forward strand.
TGGAGATATCAAAGCTTTGTTCAAAGTACTTTTTATGTTCCTACCTCTTCCTGTGTTTTGGACGTTGTTTGATCAACAGGTGAGGAATGAGCAACATTGAGTAACCTTTATTAGACTGCTTTATAGGGACATTACGTTGTAATACACCATATACTAAGTTTTTAAAGTTAAGGGCCAACGTTGGTGGTTATCAAATGGGTAATTATATGTGGTAGTTAGCGAACATTGAACTGCTTTGTAGCATGTACTATAATATATGGAGTACAAAGCACAGATGTTGAGGCAGCATAAATTGTGCTACGGTTCACAATAACTGCATGAAGTAGACCACATTTGACACAAACCACAAACTAACCCAGACGGTGTACATTGAGCTATTCTGCAGCTTGTTGACATAAAATAGGCAGCATAAAGCGTGCTGCCTTAGAATATCTGCTAAGCATCAACTATATTACTATAAGTTTCTTCGAGCACCCCTAAATAGGTGTAACGCGCGAAACGTCAGTTTCTTACTCTACTTACGGCGAAGATTTAACATTAAATCACGTACTTTAAGCATCCTTTTGCAAAACATGATATCTATCTATCAGTTTTAAAACGTATATCGCAGTACTCGCTTTAATTTTGTTGTAAATTTTGCTTCGCAACAGGGAGTGTTTCTCATTTTGTAAAGGTGCTGAGTTTGGATGCGGGTGATCTGGATTCAGATCCGGCTTCAGCCACTAAATGGATTTGTTTTCGATGATCAAATTTATCTCGATTTAAATAGCTTTTCCACTAGTTCTGATTTTTAATTGAAGGAGTAGGGTTTTAACCATAACAACGAAAACCACTTCATTATTGGGAACACATACTGTTATCGTTATTTCAGTATGTAGTACAATGTGACTATTTTGTAGCTTTACACTCCTAAAATGGTTAAAAGGCTACATAAGGTCACGGCTCACATCTGATAGATTTTAAAAACGAACGTCGTCTGCCTGTCTGGCTTTAAATGACTAAAGCCACTAAAGCTGCACTTTTTATACTCCTTGAAAATCCTTGGTTTTTAACTTTCTGTTTTTAATGATTTCAGTTCCTTGAAAAGCCCAGAAAAGCACTTGAAATAGCGCCGTTTAACACGAGTAGTAGATTTTTTAAGGATTCCCAGTGTGTTAGTTTCTAGAATGAATTCCAAAAAACCAATTGGACATTAATCATTTCATTTGCCGATATCTTTTCTGCCTGATCTATCGAAAAATGAATGAGTGAACCAACAAGAGGAAATTAATGCGGATCTTTCTTGCAAACTCATGAATAAGTATCTAGGCATTTTAGCTATCGGTCAGCTTATCAGCAATAAAAAAATGGGTTTTTTTTTAATTTTGTAGCTAAAAATTTCGTTTTTTTAGAAGCTCTCAAGCAGTGCAAAAGGTTCTTGAATTTAAGAGCCATGGTCCTTGAACATTAATCACAATGTCATTGAAAGTCTAATCAACTTAAAGCTACCAACTTAACTGAATATTAGCACTGACTTAGTTTGTCGCATCTTGTGGGTATACTGCAAATGTTTTTAAGAGCATTTTTAAACCCTTTCATTTGTACATATAGTGTTTAGATATTTTTATTGAACTGATTTTTTGAAATGCTGCAAGAGCCATTAATAGCTAAAACCCTTGTTTTGTTCTTTTGTCAGGGATCACGATGGACCTTGCAAGCTGAAGAAATGGACGGTGATATTGTGAGTTTTGATGAAAACATTTGAAGTGGATTTCTGTATGTTCAACTTCATTTGTTTGATTTATGTATGTTTCTCTCTTTTAGGGTGCTCTTGGACCTCCTTTGAAACCAGACCAGATGCAGGTTTGTTTCCTTTTCTAATTTGTTTCTCTTCTTATTGGATAACCGTGGAGTTTTGACTTCCACGAAGGTGATGTTAAAGTCATTTTCTATAACCGCTTTATAAACAGTTTTATAGTATGCTGTATGAAAATTCAAACTCGTGAGTTTGCATGAATAAACCTTCGAGATCATCTGTCTTTCAGCAGATGTAGTACAGTTATTATATTCAGTATATTGACCTGGTCTCAGCAGATATTGCATCATAACATAGTTGATATAGTGCTGCATGCGCGCGGATCATTTGCATTGCGTTTAAACTTTAATTCTCTAGTCTTACCTCAACTACACTGCGTTTGGTCTAATTTGGTAGGATCTCCAAAGCTTTTTTGTATAATTTATGGTCATTTTCAATAGGTTGCTCATGTTTTATGGCAGCACAGTTATTCAAACACTGAAGTCATTTAAAGTCGTTGTTTTGTTTATTTTTTTAATGAATGTAGTTCAACATGTAACTGAAAACTAGTTTTGCTTAGGACATGCTTAGGACACAACATTTTTTACTCTCCGATCATCTTTTCTTTTCTATTTTGTATCCCCAGGCCTTGAACCCAGTGTTCATTCTGCTTTTGATTCCAGTATTTGAAAAAATTATTTATCCATTGCTTGGAAAGTGTAAGCTTCTTCAGAGGTAAGCGGACAACTTTTATAAAGTGAGTTCATAGTTAATGTTATAGAAAGATAAATTTTTACTACCTCGCTTTAATGAGTCAAAGTATTTCCGCCATTGATTGTTGAAGTCCTAGGAGGTTTTATTGGAATGGTGCAAGTTTAGTTCGTTCTCTTTAAACTCGGAAGCACAACATAACTAAAATTATTTTCATTATAAGTTCATTTTTTGAAACATTTTGTGTTAATTTCTAAAACCATTTGCAAGGCCATCGTGAGTGACAGCCCGAAAGCAATAAAAAACTAAAACGAATTGCACAAAACAGAAAAAAACAAGTAAGAAAGTAACGAAAAGTAGCCAGGGGAGTCATCAGTTTGGCGCAACGGTAATCACTCGCGCCTCTCACCACTTCTCGGGTTCGACTCCCGGGCTCCGCACGTGAGCGGAGATTTGTCGATCTCAATCTGACTCCGAGGGTTTTTTCCGGGTACTCCGGTTTTCCTCCCTCAGCTAAAATCGACTCCTTGCAGGAGTTGCAACCTTCATTGTAAGGGACCCCTTGTCCTATTGTTGTTTCTCTCTAGTGTTGCTATCTAGAATCTTCATAAATAATATAAAGCCATAAAGTTGTACAAGTAATTAACCACGGAGAAAAATAATTCTTTCGTGTTATGTCTTTTTGATTAATCATAAAAAAATATTGAGTTGTTTATTGCTTTGGCGATTAAAAAGGAATATGTGCATTATCGATTAAATAACTAAAATATCTAAGAACTATAAAAGTCAGTAAAATAAACAGCTTCTGAGAATTCACCATTCTCTCTAACTGGATATTTTGTGTCAAACTTGGATTCGGTATCGTTAGTTCAAAATATAGAATTATACAATACACGTAACTGATACTGACGCTAAAGTAAATAGGTTAATAAATATAACTTCCTAACTCCATCCTACATCATAATAAAATGAAGAGATTTATTAAAAGTGACATCCTTGTATCTTATACCGTCATATAACCTCCGGTCTACCTCTGATGTATTTTTGTGCTTTGCTAACTCATTTGAGTTTCTGTAGATTACAGTTAATCCAGATCAATGATCTCTGACAATTCTCTTAAAGACCTTTACAGCGCATGTGCACTGGAATGGTGTTTGCTTCTCTGTCATTCATTATGGCGGCCTTCTTACAGTTAGCCATCCAGGTAAGATTGTGTTTTTGTTTACCTTGTCACTAATACTGTTAGAGCTAATAGCGCTAGTAGTTGTTCAATTTCACGACTCTCGGTTTAAAAATAAAGCGCGCTAACTGCCACCGACCCGCCGATAGTATACACTATATAGTGATTGAGGTAAAATCAAGAATCGGCTGTCGCCATGATAAACAACACACAATAAAGCAAATTTTTTTAAAACATTTAATTACGAAATTATTTGTTAGATAGACAGAACATGGTTTTTTACTCAAAACTTGTTGTGCCACGTCTTTCCTTCCACCAGCGAAGTCGAAACCCAGTAGAAGTTCCTCCTGCAAATTATGCAAACTTACGTTTTATCAACGCTGGATTATGTGATTTGAAAATTACTGGAAACGGACTCAATCTTGATGTTTCTGGAACACAAGTAAGTGTAAGGATTAAGAAGCAGTATTTCGCATATATAATTGCCCATATTCTAGTAGTTAAATCAATGGCTTACTTAATATGGCTTATTCGTTGTCATGCTTTGCTTTTCATAAGTGTATTCTCATTTTATTTCGTTTTTCAATTCATCTTTCATATTTAATTTAAAAGATTCATCACTTTACTTTTTTCTTCGCCGCTCTGCTTTTATTAGCCGCCATTTTAATTCTTCCTATCACTCCATAAAAATACTTCTGTTTTGCAATGTGTTTATCTTTTGTTAATGGAGGCAACCTGGCAATGTCGTACTACTAAAAATGCGGCCATTTCACTCTTTAACTCCCAGGGAATGAAATAAACGCTTCACATTTATTAAGCACATTATGTTTCTTCATCCGCACTCTTTTCAGTCTCACTTGGAAATTTTTAACAGCCATCCACTTTCCTTTCGGCAATCACCGTCTTTTTCATCGTTCATTTGTTTTTTTACTTACACTTTTTTATTCCTTGAAAATTCATTCTTATAACTGACTTCTGATATTTTTACCCCGGCTAAGGACTAACGTGCTGAACGTCAGTATAATTTATCTCTCTTTGGTTTGAAACTTTCATCAAACCGCTTTGCCAAAGTTGTTGTCGAATAGTTTTTACAAAAACTATGGATTTGTTGGCGAATAGATAAAACCTGAAGATGGTTGAGTAAACCGAAAACGTTCGTTTTTTAAATAACTTTTTAACTTTTAACACAAACTTTTTAGCCTTATATATTTTTAATAACTTGATTTAATCAACTCTAGGTATTAGTCATTTTATTTTAAGCTTATCAGAGTTCCACTGTATTGCTTAGCATGTAATAACAAATTCCTTCTTCAGATTTTTCTTCCCCTTATAGTTATTTTAAAAAGTCATTATAATAATGTTTAAAATTACTTTGATGGAGATAAATGTATATAATAATAGTTAACAATTATTCCATTCGCCCTTGTTGGATATGAGATGGTAAATAGCCAACGAGGCGTCTCATATCCAACAAGCGCGAATGGAATAATTGTATTATTACATTTCATGAGCTTTCCGAACCCTTCGATACTTGAAAATGACAGCCAAATTTTATTCAGTGTCATTTCAATTTTACAAAACAACGAGAAGTCGACACAATGAAATCTACAACAACAGGGAAATCACATGATATGAGCCCGTTTGCAAAACTTACTTGAATGAAAATTTGAAAGCTAGGCAAGCGGCTCTGCCGAACAAAAATTACAATCAACTAACTTTCAAGGAAATTCGGTCAAATGAAGGAGATACAACAACCTTGGTTAAAAAAATTTAAAAAGAGTTCTAGTTATCGAGGAGTGTAGTAATTGTACTCTTGGCAGTTGTAAAAATGCTGCGGAAAACTTTGATCGCCATGTGACACAGACTTTGTGCTAATATTATTCTCAACAAAAACACTTTAATTTTGTCGCCGAAAACTTACTTCCACAAAAACTTGCAAGCCATTCTGAAATTTCTAAAGGTAAAACTATTGTTCTTTTGTTATACGTTTGCTTGAAAAACTTGTGCACAGAAAAGTTAAAATTAAAAAGTTGAAATTTGTTGCTTTTTTCGATGTCGCTGGTACAGAATTATCCAAAAGTCTTTATTTCTGCATCAGAAAACTTGTAAACTCTACTTTGTAAAGGCCCTTTCAAACGGATCAAACATGTTGGTCAAACATTATCAAGTATTGTTGGACACAATATGTTTGACCCCTTTGAACAGCACAAGCAAACATGTTGGACGATGTTGGACGATGTTGGATGAAGTTTGACTTTGTTCAAACTTTTCATCCAACATCGTCCAACATTTTCGCTCGCGTGATCAAAAATACGCCATAATTTCGTGTCCAGGTTCCGGAATCTGAACCACGGTTCCGAAATCCAACATTGTTGGATAATGTTGGATTTGTTTGAACACTCCAGCATCGAACACAATCCAACACTGATGAAACACCGTCCAACACCACCAAACAATGTTTGACCAACATGTTTGATCCGTTTGAACGGGCCTTTAACGCCATTTTCTCAGAGGGAACTTTCGCCTCGCATAAAAAATTTTCGGCTTGGCAACAGTTTACAGTCATTTTCCATAAATGGTCATTCGGTATATGAGCTGAAAACTGAGATTGAATGAACCAATCAAAACGCTAGAAACGCAGTATTCGTTGTTGAAAATTTAATAATTATGATTATAAGGGATACATTGATGCTCATAATTAATAATTAAAAAAAACATAAATGTTAATGGTATTCTTTCCGTTCAGATGTAGACACGTGAGCTCTAATCTATGCTTGATACACTTAAGCTTGAAACGTTATTTTGTTGTATTACACCTCATAGCCGTCGGCCTATCAACATGTTCCAGTATCACTAAAAAATCTCAGGATTGAAGCGAGAAACTGTACCTATACCCCGCTTCCTGCACCAAAAGAGTTTTCAGAAAACCTCACAGAACACCAAGTACACACTTTTGTTATTGCAACAAGCGGAGGAAATTTAACTGGAGAAGAGGTATAGCTTATTACGAAATGGAATTGTATTTTACAATCTTTTTCACAAATAATATAGAAAGATCATTTTGATAAATATTGTATATTAAATCGTGCGCAGACAAGGAACTTGGAAAACATCTGAGCTCCAGTTGTAAATCGAATCCATGACCTTAAATATAGTCGGACGTTCTACCACTGAGCCAGGGGAACTCACAAGGCGTGTAAGATCACTATGACATATATTACAATGGTTGGGTTAATTCATTTATTATATCATATCCCTAAAGTTATTAACAATATTGATTTCCCGCCTTTGTTCTTAATTATCCTATTTACTAGTAATATATACACCTTTCAGTAACTCGTTGTTAAAATACGTGCAGGTGAATAATGCAGAATGTTTATTCCTCAGCTAAAAGACGAAGTCAAATCCCTGAAACAAGGATTGGTCTTAGTCAGGTAAGAAGTTCTGACGTTAAAAGTCTGGCTTAAACAAACTGCAAACATTTTTGTTTCTTCCTTTAATTATGACTTCACAATCACAGATAAAACAAAAACATTGCACCTAAGAAAACGTATGTGTTGAAAATTGGACTCCCCTTAAAAATTATTGAAAGTTAAGATTTAACTCTTTGGTATAAAACTTAAACGAATGTTTTAAGTTGACTTGACAATCTTCTGACAGTAAAGTCGACCGGAAAAGTGTTAGTATATACAACACAAGTGAATAGTAATTTTCGCGCACGCTGATTGGCTAGCTCGGAGGTGATTAGCCAAATACTATTCACCACCGAGCAGCCGAAAAAAAACAAAATGGCTTCCCGTTAACATTTGTCGGTATATTGTCACAAATAAAGTTACTCTTTGATCCGCTAGTTATTCAACTTGTGTGGTATATACTAAAACAATTATTCACGTTAGTGTCAGTGAAAGCGGATATTTACTTAAATATCCACCACTATTCACTTCCACCTCGGTGAATAATTGTTCTCTGAAGTCGAGGTGAATAGTGCATGGCAGAAAATTCGCCAAGATTGAGGTGAATATTCTAAAAACCACTATTCACTTAAACTGAAGGGAATAATTGTACTAGTATATACAACCTCGGTGACCTAAAATCGAACACAAATATTATTTGGGCTTTTTTTTATCCAAAATTAACTACATTTTAATCTGTTCATGCGCCAAACAGAGATTCGCTTACATGTTTCAGCTCATGCATAAAAAAAACTCAACGAACTTACAGATTATACAAAGAACTTCAACCAAAAGAGAAATTTCTAAAACCTATCTTTCTTAACAGGGAGCGAAAAGTGAAGGAAAAGCAATAAGAAAAATTTTAAAAGTTGACTTAAAGCGTTCAAAGTTCACTGGGATGGAAAATTGAAGAAACACTTGTAAATTTTTTGCTTGAAATTGTGCCATGTGCTTCGGTGGTGGAAAGCAGAGATTCAGATTTTTTTAAATGAAACTCTCTCCTGAAACAGAAAGCAGTGTTGACTTGAATGGCACTTGGTGAATTTATGCTTAAGAACTAGTATTGTTCAAGAATATTGGCTGCCGAGCACAAAGAAAATCGGGAATGCTTGTAATGGAAAACAGCTTCTTATTCAGTTGTCTCGTGTTGCAAACTCTGTCGATTGCCGCTTTGATGGAAATAAGATTTGATTTATTAAAGTAACCACTATTCTGCTTCCTTGCAGAAACAAAATTTTCTCTCATACTTGTTTTGCTCATCTTTGTCCATGTATTCGAAGTTTTTCTTGAACTTTTGTTGTTAAAATGAGTCTTAAAAGTGTTTTACTTTCACATAAATAAACAAATAACTTGCATCACCGTTTAAAAGTTTGAAATTTATATGAATTCTACAGAAAATTTAAATGAACTAATTTTTGTTACCTTACCTGAAAAGCTTTGAGTTCCTATTTTATCAACTTCTTAGTGTTAGAGGAGTTTTGCTATCTTGCATTTGCAAATTTCCGATTCTGTTCAAAACCGCCATTTTATTATTCATGCCTGGTAAAAATTATCCACCTCCTAGGAGGTGAATGTTGTCAATTAGTCTTAACCTACCAGGTGAGTAGCACTTTTTGCGCGCGCTGATTGGTCCATCAAACACCGAATATCCTGCGCTATTCACTTCAGTCACTCATCCGTAAAAAAATGGCTTCACGTTTTGCTTCAATTTCGGAAGAAGAAATTTTTAAAATAAACAAGGAGGGAACCCCTTTGAACACAAAGAAAGCTACAAAATTTGGTGTTTCAGTGTTTAATGGTAAGTTTTTTTTCGTTTAATATCAACAGCAGAGCTGTTTGCTTTGTTTCTCAGCCGGCGGCTGAGAAAAACTATCAACATACATTTCAAGTTTGTGTACAAATTTTTCTATTCATCCATGTCCAAGTAAACACGAAAAAAATACAACGTTTAACAAAAGAAAATACTTTTTGCAGCATGGTTTGAGCAACAAAATGAGTTTGAAACAGCTATCGAGAAATTTTACGTGTCGGCAAGAAAATATTTTTAAAATTTTTTGAAATAAATTATATTTTTAAAAAGTGCTATTTACCTGCTAGGTTAATACTAAAACAATTATCCCCCTTGGTGTCGGTGCCTAGCGATAGACCGCTATTCACCTCCACTTCTGGGGATAATTGTTAATTAGTCCGAGATAGCGAACCAATCAGAATACTTATTTCACCGAGGTTGTATTGAAAAATATAAAATTGTTTCTGTTTTTACACAACCTGATGTAGTTAAGCGTTGGAAACCACGATGCGAAAAGGCGAAAAATGCCAATCTTGAGACTATAATCAAACATCTTATCTAATTTATCATATTTTTGAGCATTTTGACAGTTGGAGGACGATTTTGAAACTCCATAATGTAACTTGGTTTCAAACTTTGTTTCAAAGCTAAAGAAGAAAGCTGTTCTCCTAGTTTAGTTTTTAAAAAATATTTTTTTGGTTTCTTTGTATCCATAGCATTAATGCTACATGGAAATAAATGGTCGACGGAAAACATTTCGCTTTCAAATCAGTTCGTAATTGGCTCGAAGATGCTGTTTTCGGCCCTAGCGAGTGAAATATGAAATTCAGCTTCTTAGGAAAAAATGTTGTAACCAATCCTAGATGGAGAAGAGAAATATTTTTTTGTCTTTCTAGTATTGTTGCGACTAAGAAGGAACAAAGCGAGAGAAAAAATTGTTTTACTTTCTCAGATGTACATTCTCTCACGTAAAATGGTTTTTGGGCCAATCAGAACGCGCGTACTATTTGGATTATTTTATAAATACAAAAAGTTATTTTTGCGGTTTGTAATACACAAACGTAATAAGCAAGGTCATTGTTATGGTCATTTCTGTTTAATGTATCATCTAATCTGTGTTGTGTGACAATGAAGTTGACGTGATTAGCTTAGGGCCCGTTTTTTATGGAAAACGTTGTCCC
>JAOEHV020102925.1:0-15319 GCA_025447995.2 Isaurus tuberculatus
AGTAAATTAAAAACTCGGTCATGGCTATGATTTTCCATTGTGTTTTCCTTATGAATTATTAATGAATTTGATAAGCTCCACCAAAAACATAGGCCAACAATTGGCAATGCTTCCAACGACTTAAGAAATATGTGAAGCTTCAGCCACTCATTGTTCACGTGACCATATTTTGTGTTTCTGTTGTTCAAGGTTTGATTCATACTTGGCGCGTACAAAGCGTAACGAACCTACTCTTCCATGGGGACGAAGCCTCAGCCACGGGGGCTTTGGTCATATTGAAGTACCACCAACGCTGGGCTATGAAATTGCAGTAACCCAGCACAAAGGTCACAGACATTATGGTGGGGGAGTTTTGACTCATCCGAGGTAAGTTCTTACTAATAAATAGGAGGTGCAGACTAACATGATGGGGGAAATGTGGGGCTATGCAGAGGAAGATGTGTGTGTTGAGAAGTGGAGGAGGTTGAGTACATTCGAAGTAAGTTTTTATCTGGCAGTAGGTCGGGGAGATTAACACGATGGAGGCGTGGGGGTATGTGAGGGGAACGATTTGCTCTGTAGAGTAAGATGTGTGGTGAAAGATTGTAAAGATATGACACAACGGAAGTGAGTTTCTACCCAGGGGCTTAGCTAAAAACGATTAGGGGAGTCTTGTTTTACATAGCGTAGAGGTTTGTTAAATTCACTGTTGTAGTAAAAGAGAGTAAAACTTTCCTTGTTTGTTTGCAAAAGTTAAAAAACTTCTGGAAAAGATAATATAAAAATTATTTTGCAATCTACTTTTGTTTATTAAGGTTCCATAGCGAGCCAATGTTCAGGAATGAAATTTCTTTGTCAACGTTTTACCTATCAATTACAGAGATTTTCTGTAACCGAATAACGTTTTTGTTTGCTTACGGAGGGTACAGTCACGCGTCAGAACGCAGCTAAAAACAAAGTAATGTTTCTCCGTTTGGAAAAATCTTTAAAGTTGTTATTGTTCATCATTTATTTAAATATTTATTTATGTGTTTAGCATCAGTTTAAATTTTTTTATCTGTATCCGTGAAGTCCACTCTTGATGTTGTTGTTTAATTTGGAGTTTCGCACTTAGGAGTTTACCAATCGAGCAATACTATGACCTGACCCAACTGAAACGGAGTCACGTGAGAAAAAACGACCAGTTGTAAGTAATGTTGCTTTGTTTTAGAAAGCTAATAACCAAAAACAGTACATGGGGAGCGGACGTTCTAGATAGAATAGTATGGTTTTTGATAGTGTTTTAACTTTTTTTTTCTAAACATAAGTTTACACAAACTGCATGTTTGATTGCAATAAGATGAAAAACTGTGCTTTCTTGTAGTTAGTTGTTGCCTTCATAACTTGAGTCATTGAACCATATTTTTTTAAACTCTGAAGTTGTTTTACATTTTTGATTATTAAAGGACTTAGTTATTGATTAATACAAGAAAAAATATTGTATATCGATTTATCAAGACTTTGAAATAAAATGTAAAATATTGAATCAAAGGTGTCTTTTCTTCTTCGCTATATTAAAGCACAAAACTTGAATTTTCGATTATTTATATTTATCTTTTTTTCTATCTCTTTTTATTCATTTTGGGCAAAATAACTCGTTCTCTTAGGTTTTCACTTTGTTTGGTGATGTTGCAGGTGATGGGAAAATGACCTGGAAACGAGGTGGGACTTACTCACCAGATAATGTTTTATTTTATTTTATTTTTTTACAAACAGGCGGTGCTAAATTGATCTTTTCAATTGATAGAAATAGGAGAAACATTTTCACACATCTGATGAAACAAAAATTCAGTACGTTAATACAGTCTTACGTCATTCTTCGTAAATATAAAGCAGAGAAAGTTCCCGCCAAAACGTACGGAGCGTGTGTGAGAAGCTGCACTAAAGAATAAGCCACAGAAGTAACTTCATAGTTTATGGAAACGCTTCCAATTCCTTCCCTATGTCTGTTTATTTATCACCAAAGCACTGTTCGTATTTAAGGGATACATGTAGTTTATTAAAACACACTTTATGTGCATTGCCTTTAAGTGAACTAATTTGACTTGAAAAACAAACGATGCCATCTAAAAGACTTGATAAGGCCACTCTAAAAATGTTTGATTTAAACTTTTTCTTCATTAAGAACATATTTGTATATTTACACTTTCTGCTGTTGGGTAGAACTTATATAGGCCATAATTATGTTTAATTTTTGTCACTAGAAGGCACCTCATTGTCTGTGGTACAGTAATAAACCAATATCAACACAGGAAACACAGGCGTTGCCAGGCAAAACTTTAAGTTTTTACTTTGTCTTTAAGCTTCAACTATTCCTGGCAGCTTTGAGTTGAGCCCTATGGGGCTTTTTGTGCCAAAATAGTGGACATAGTCCTTTTGAAGTTTATCAAGGGTATCCATGTCAGTGAGAAATCCATCCAGGTTGTTTATTTGGTGTGGTACGGCCTCTCTTATTCCATAATCCAATGCGAGAACAACGACGTTTGGCTCGTAATCAAAAATTTTTCCGTTCTGATCTGCAAGTTTTACAGGTTCATTCGGCCATATCTCTTTTCTCTGAAGAAACAGTTCGAACAACGATGGCTCATCATTGTCGTTCTGGTGTTCTTTGACGTGCGTCCCAAAGCTCTTTTTGGCTGTTTGGCCAACGAACAACTGTGCTTTTTCTTGCTGTGGTAACCCACTGCACATCACTTCGTACATGTACACGACCGCTTTACAGGCCAGCGGATTGTGGAGGTATTGTTTGACACTTTGCTGAAGGCGGCGTTCATCTGGGCCTTTGCTTCTCAGCATTTTCAGACGGTTGAGTACTTCCTGCCAGTAGATATAGTTAGCGCTTGCAATCTTAATCGCTGCTCTCAGTCGGCCTTTTGGGTCGCGCATTAAAAGGCGTTGAGATGCCCTTTCACTTAACCTAAATCTTGCGCTGATCATCATTTCTCCGGCAGAGTCTTCGGTCATTGCAAATACTGGAAGTTGCTGACCAAAAATTCCAAGGTCTTGCCCATCATTCTCCTGAACTAGCTGCCTGACGTCAACAAATATAAGGTTTTCAGTTCGGAATTTGGCTTCAAGGTAGATTCTTTCCAGTGGTGTACGCAATTTTCTTTTCTTGGGAGAATACGTCTGGTCTTTCTTCAGGAATTCCCTTGACACTTGAATTGTATGTACTGCCGGAAGAGGGAGGCAGTGGTTTTCTCTGAACTCAACCAACTGCTTCTGTTTTGAGTAGACCCTGGAATCCAACTCTTCCGCCAGGTTGAATATCTGTGAAATCTTTTCTTCTTTTCTCTTTGATTTTGCCTTTATTTTCATGATGTCAGTCCGACGCCGGAGTTTCATTGTAGTTCGCCTTATGTCGCGGAGGAACTCGAACCACTTCTCATCCAAATTCGTAGGTGTAGTCTCTATTGTTCTTCCTCTTAGAAATTCGGGTTGAAAGAGCGGTATTTTGATTTCAACGCTGTTATTATCTTGCGTACCACCTTCTGCCATGGTCAGAAGCTGAAAATAAAGAAAAATTATTTTATAGCCATTTACATAAGCTTTCTTGCTTAAAATAAAAGTCTGTTAAGGAACGTTATTCTGAAATTAAACTTAAGAAATGTACTCACATTTGTACAGTTGTGTAATTCGAAAAAATAAACAGAGTGGAAAGCACTTCCACTTTCTCGCTCTTTAACTAAACTTTGTAATAACAACTTACGAAAAACACCAATTTATAACAAGTGCTTAAGTGATGTCAGTTCCGCCAGTTCAATTGTAACGTGATAATTGCTGAGGTGACAATCTCAAACTTCTCTTTACAAATTTCCACTACGTAATTAGGAATGTGATAATTAGATTGTCGGCAAACTTGAAAGGGAATTTTGGCGGGACCCAGCTGTTGTAATGTTTACAAAAAAAACTCTTTTGAAATTCGAGTTCTTGTTAGATACTCATGCTGTAAACGGGTACACTTATATGATAGTGCTTTGCCATACTTCCATAAAGGATATTGAAAAGTGATAATTCTTATGTCGTTTTGAAAACTACAGACTCTAATGATCAAAAATGTCTTAAGTTTTCCTCAAGTAAATTAAAAAGTGATAATTGTTGAAGCGAAAAATCAAAATTGTTTAGTAAAAGGATCTAAGAGAGTTTTTCTAAACAAATTGGAATGTAAAAATTTCTAGAATTTGATCATGACGAGCGATGCCAACACTTGCTCATCTTTACAATATGATGAAATAACTGTAACGTTTTCCAAATAGCTTCAGAAGTCAAGATTATGAACTAATGTTTACGTGATTGTTGAAAATAGTTGCCAAAAAACTTGGAAATCACACGAAGTTTCAAGAACAAATGCATAACAAAATTCTTGTTTCAACAAACATTTTAAGACATTTTAAATAATTCATGGTTCTGATAACAGACGATTGTCAGTTGGAGAAGGCGTTAACCAAATTGAAAGACAATCCTTTAACAAACAAGTTAGGATACTTGAATGTTAAGTTAAACATTTACATCGAATATTTTTGCCATGTGAAAAGTTTCAATAAAAAGAGAGAAAAATATCTTTTTTTAAAAAAATGGTATTTGTTATACGTGCTTTGCAAAGTTTAACCCAGTTTTAAAAGAAGTTAAAATCTTATTTAAATCGTGAAGAATTTGTTAAAACCAACAATGATTTACACAATATTATATTATAGTTGAAAATTTTCAAATCAGAATTAACTTATCTTCATAAGCTAAAGAATAAAATAAAAACAATTTTTTTAGTACACATTACCTTTTTTCAGAAAGACCAAGTTGTAGTTTTTTCACTTTATACCGTGGCTCTGGCGGCTAGTGCAGATGTATCTGACCTAACTAACAACTAAACCCTCGTGAGAATAGAGCAGACGTTTATATAATTTTTGCATCATCAATATCCATGGCGACGTGCCACTGAATGGATAGTTTTTTAAACTGTAAAATACCCCATGTTATGAACAAAGCTATTAGGAACTCAATATCAGCTAAATAAAAGCTGAAAAGATATATAGATAAGGAAAAAATTATTCCAAAATAAAAGTAAAAAATCCAAGCATTTACGTCTTCAAATTAAAAACAAAAACAATTGGGTTGTACCTCTGAAAATCTAAGAGACCTTTTTGAAGTTTATGTTGAGTTTTTTTTCTTTTTTTACATAAAGTGAGCTTCATTACAAAATAAAGGAGTTGCAAACCTTCTGGAACTTTCAAACAAAGTCTAAAACAATTACTGCACCCAAAGTAAAATCGACATGCCAAAATGCTAAATCTCGACTAAATTCTTATCTTTTTTCTCAGGCTTCCAAGTCCCGAACAATCAGAAATGGGGTAAGTACATTGTCACACTGACATTGCTTTCAGCTTTGAAATTAAAAAGGGCTTTGTAAATTATGGAAATAAAACAATTTTATTGTTCTTCAATGCAGCAGAAAAGTTTGTATCGCGTGAACTATAACCTTGGGATTCCTATTATGTAATTACGTTGGCTCTGCTAGAACTTTAATAGCATTTTAAAGTCTTCAACACAGACTATTAGCAACCATAATTGAAAGTTAAACAATGTTTTATCTGAGCTGTTAAACACTGATAAAGTATTTAAAAAAATTGTGATATTTGAGATTGTGAGTAATTCAATTTTCCTTAAAACTATAAATGTAAGCCTAGTCCAAAAAAGGAGTTACTTGGATTTAAAGGCCACCGATCTTCATTAACGAACAAAGATTTTAATTTTTTTAAAAACACTTAAGGAATGTACCTTTGATATTGTTTAATTAAAACTCTTGCACCAGAACGCCCACTCTAACTTCGAAAAACCTTGATGAGAGAGGAAATTCTAACTTTCGATTTCTTTGGTTGCTTCCGTTTTGTTTGTTTATTTTTGGCCACCTTTAAATAACAACTATTTTTTTAAAAACGTAAGGGATATACCTTCGATATTGTTCATAGGTTTAATTGTAACATTCGCACCTGAACGCCTACACTAACTTAGAAAAACTTTGATGAGAGAGGAAATTTTAACTTTTGATTTCTTTGGTTGCTTCCGTTTTGTTTGATTATTTTTGGCCTCCTTTAGCTAACAACTATCTTTTACAAGCATTTCTTTTAAGTTGCAACTTTTTAAAAACATTTTAACTGTTAAAAATGCAAGATACAATAATTTGTATGTATAGCATGTGTATAATGCAGCTGGGAAGATAAAAATTGGAATTGAGTCATACATATGCGTTGTCAAGGCAACCGCTAGTTACTTAGCAACTAGGTTTTTCAAGAGGTAATACAGAACTTGTAGTTTATGTTTTCTGAATTGAATTCCTTAGCTTCTACGTTTCCTGAAAATTAACCCTTTTTTTTGGCTGTGTAGTTCTGACAAACCCAGATAAACTGTTAAAGGTAGATAATTATTAAGGGTTTATTACTATTTATTACTTGACTACATGTAACCACAAACACGCTTTATTTAAGATGTTTACTACAATGTTTGTAATCCGAGCCATGGTGAAGCTGAAAACAAAAACAGAATATGGTTCAAATTATTTAAATCTTATCACGCAGCAAGAAGTTTGTAACGATATGAAGTGTAAATGTACTTGTTTGTATGATCAGTCTTTACTTTCTGTGTTAAAAATAACACTTTATTCTTAGCTTCAATATAAAAATTTTGTGCCAATTTTCTTTCCGTCTCCGGTACTTGATATTGGCTAAGGAAATTCCGAAAAACACGTAAACCAAATTGCTGTTGCCTCAAATTTAAGTCGTAAGAACATAAGACATAAATTGGCTTTTTTTTATATATATATTCAGCTAGCATCCTAATCAAGTACTATTGAATTAATGGATATTGATGTCCATATTTCAGTAATAAAAAAGGAATAAAGTACAAAATATACTTTGCGAATGTGGTTTACGCTGGTTGTCTCCCCAGAAACATGACGGAAAGAGGGTCCTCGCCTGATAAATTTATTTTAATCAACAGAAAACTACAGATTCATCTTCCTTTTCCATCTGAGCACCCATATCATTCCCACATAGCCAAGCTTGCCCTGTTTCCATCCTTTGATACACCTGATGACGCCAGAAAAGGAAAACTGGCATGTCAGTCCCAGTCCACACTCCCTGAAACTGCCGCCGCGTCTGCACCAGACCCCACTGTGATGGCAAAAACGAAAGGCCATTTTGCGAGATGGGAAATTATCAAACCCCAAAATGCTTCGGAAAGAAAACCTCTGAACTGGCCCGGACATCTTTACTATCAGGTTAGTAAGAGGTCTCCGTTAAACCGTTTAAATATTGTAAAGTTCTAACACGAGAAAGACAGGCACTATTATAATGACTTAATTAGTTGCGGATCTTAATGGACTAGACCAATTAATTAGTGATCCCACTCGTATTAACTGAAAACACTTGAACTTTAATAGATGTTATATTTACCAACTGTCCCGAAGAAAATGTTTACTCCGGCGTCGAACACGTTGGAATTAGCGACCATAAGTTAGTGTATGCATACGGGAAAACTTTCAGCTGATTCAAAAACTAAGGGGCACAAAACAGTCACCTATAGAAAACTGAAAAACTTATGTTCTGCTAGTTTTCGTAATTATATTGCTAAGCAAAGTTGGAACAGTTTAAAGCAATTCCATGACTCTAATGTCATGTGGAACGAGTGGAAAAGGATGTTTCTCTCCTGTGCAGACAAACACGCTCCGCTAAGAACAAAGCGAGTTCGTGGAACCAAATCTCCGTGGATTAATTCTACTGTAAAAAAGCTAATGCACGAGCGAGACATTTTTAAAATAAAAGCTATTCGCTCAAGGGAACACAGTAATTGGTTAAAATCTAAAAAAACATCGAAATTTTGTTAATAATCAAATTAAGGCTGCAAAAGAAGAATACTACAACAATGCTTTTCATGAGAACGAATGAAATATTCTAAATACTTGGCGGGTAATTAATGAACTCACTTCCAGAAAATCCGCAAGTTCTAACATGAAATTCAATAACCGGCTCTCGCGAGCTAGCCGACACCTTCAATTTTCACTTTTCTATTATTGCAACTGATTTAGCAAGCAAAACACCTATAAATCATAGTATATCACACCCTGACTGTTTCGCAACAACAAGCAAAACTTTTGAATTAAGAACGACAAATTATTCTGAAATTTTCACCTTGCTATCAAGATTGAGCAAATCAAAAGCTACAGGTCTCGAGACAATTCCAGCAAGACTCGTAAGGAAATGTCCCGACCTGATAGCTGATTCTCTTTGTACTATTTTCAATATAAGTTCATTACTTGTGGCATTTTTCCTGATGAATGTAAATGTTCCAAAGTGCATGATTCCTTTATTCAAATAGGGAGAGCGCTTTGATTTAAACAATTATAGACCAATCTCTGTTACCCCTATTATTGCGAAAGTATTCAAGAGAATCGTTTATAACCAATTGTACAGATATTTAACTGTGAACAACCTAATTTCTAGTCAACAATCTTGTTTTCGGTCTTTGCATTCCACAGTGACGGACTTGCTCCATGCCACTGATAACTGGGAATTCAATATCGACAAAGGCAATTAATATAAACCATGTAGTTTTCTTAGATCTGAAGAAGGCTTTTGATACCGTCGACCATGATATTCTTTTGTCTAAATTAAAGGCTTACGGTAACAAAGGTTCTACATTCAACTTATTTCAATCATATTTAACTTAACCGTACAGAGAAATGTGTTGTTAACGGTTCTATTTCCAAAAGCAAATCTCTAGCTTTCGGTATTCCCCAAGGAACAATTTTAGGCGCACTCCTATTTATAATATATATTAATGACCTGCCCAATTATCTTGAAAATTCGAGGCCTCAAATGTATGCTGATGATACGCACCTAGCATTTGCTGGTAACAACCTTGAAATTATCGAACACAAAGCTGAATCAAGATCTCTCCACTGTCAGTAATTGGTTGGTTGCAAATAAACTGACCCCTAACAGATCCAAAACAGAAGTTATTGTAATTGGGTCAAGACAAAGATTGGTCACGTTTGACCGGTCTCCAGCTCTCAAAATCGACAATGTTCTAATAAAGCTGGTGGGGTCTACTAAGTCCCTAAGTTCGACGAGCATCTAACATAGAATACGCATATATCCCATATATCTAAAAAAATAGCCTCAGGCATCGGTGCCATAAAACGTTGTCGCCCCTTTGCTCCTACTGAAGCCTTGAAATGCGCATATAATACATTTGTATATACAAACTCAGTGACCTTGGCGATTTACGCTTTCTGATTGGTTCGCTATCTCGGGCTATTGGGCGCTCTGATTGGTTCCCTAAAAAGTGAATATCCAGGATATTCACTGATTAGCGATGGAGAAAAACAAGATGGCGTTGCAGTTTCCAAAAGATGTCAGCGACGCTGAAATTTTAAAAATAGATAATGCGGCAGTTCCCGAAAACACAAAAAAGTCAACAAAATTTGGAGTGAACGTATTTCGAGGTAAGTTTTAATAATTGTTGATTCATGAACAACTTTTTCACAAGTAAACAAAGTCGCGACTCGGTGAATATCCTTGTCTATTCACCTCCACTTCGGTGAATAATTACTCACTATTCACCTCGACTTCTGAGAATAATTGTTAAATAGTACAACCATATTTCGATTATTGTGACATTGCCTGGGGCAATTGCGGTAAAACCAATGCTACGAAGCTGCAGAAGCTTCAAAATCGAGCTGCAATGGTTCTTAACCATTCGAATTTTGATGCCGATGCTGAACCACTAATTGAACAATTAAAACGGTGTCCTCTTGCTCACCGACGTGAATCCCATATGGCAACCATGGTATACAAATCTCTGAATCGCCTTGTACCCGAATGTCTTCAAGATAAGTTTGTATACCGTAATAGCCATTACTAAGGGACTCCATTAACAGGCTTGCTCTTCCATTCCTCTGCACAAACTATCTTAAGTACAGCGTTACATATAGCGGGGCAGTTTTGTGGAACAGCTTACCATCTGATCTTCGACAAGCAGAATCCCTAAACTCATTTAAACCGGGCTACAAGGAGTATTTTAATAATCTGTAATTAGTATACACGGCATCCATGGAAAGCAGGCATTCTTTTTTTAGTATTGTAAAATATATTGTAGATTTTTTTAATGCATTGTAGAAAATATTTTATTGTATTTTTTTAAAGTCCTGATGGTTTTTTTACCGTGTACTATATTATAATAGTTACAAATTACAATAATGATGACAATAGCGAAGAACGATAAAAATAATGAAGGCAATGGTGATGATAAAGGTGATGATGATTAAAATGATTATCATGACGATTAAATTAGCCTTTGGATCAATGTTTACGAAATCAGTAAATGAGTACCAGCTTTGGTTGGGAGCTAACCTGCGATGGATTAGTGTCCCGTCCAGGGGGAATCAATGACTCTCATCCGCTTAACACTACAGAAACCGGAGATAAGCGCCAGCTCCATGGGCCACTAGGCTCGTAAAAGGATTTAGCTTGGATCAATGTTAGCGTAGAAGGTTGGTTATGGAGGGAATAAAAGAGAAGTACTTTAGAAACACCCTGAACCTAATTGTGAATTCGGCACATTTAAAAGGAACTTTTCCGTCAACGTACCCAGTACCGTTAATCGTTATAGTCATCCATTAATGTATAAAAAGATGCTGAAGTTATTCTATGCAGGATTTTAAGACCAAATTTGAGTGATTCATGAACAGATTTATTTAAATGTATTTCACCCTTTTTAAATAGATTTTATCTTGATTGGACCTTATGTTAATTGTCGATTAGTTGTACTATTTATTTACTTTTATGAATAGAACTTGGCTAAATCAACGGCTTACCTCCTTTATGGTGTGAAAAAAGTTTTCCCTAGATATTTTACTAACAAAAAGTTACTATTTTGATTAATAAATGCAATACAACATCACGTGCTCTTTTAATGTAGCTAGTTAAAGGTCCTGATTTCAAGCGTCAAGACTTCTACCCAACACCACCCACCTCGGTTTTACCAAATGTTCCAAATCGATTCCACGACATGACTTTGTCTCCCAGGACAGCCAATTCCTTGCACAATCTGCAGCGATCTTATTCAAGAACGCTATATCAAGATCAGTATACTGGTAATGGGCCACTGAACGTGCTAAAGCTCGACAACTATGATGACTGGTTTATTGGAAGAGGAAATCAATTGGTAAGGTTGTAACTCTAAATGATGATAACAAGAATAAAGATTCTGAGAACTATAATTGTAATTATTACAATATTATGATAACGATGATGATGATAAGGGTAATGATGGTGTTGATGATGATGGTGATGATGATGATGGTGGTGATGATGATGATGTTGATGATGAGGATGATGGTGATGGTGGTGGTGATGATGGTGCTGCTGATGATGATGATGGTGATGGTGATGATGATGGTGATGATGTACAGATGGGGGCATTACATTAATTGCTGTCCACCCCACACTTCGGTTTGAATATCAGTCCTGTTGGAATAGTTTTTGTCAATTGTATTGCCGTTGAACAGGTAGCCTGCGTAGCTGGCGGTCTTGTGGGAGGCCCATAGAGTAGAAAATCCGAGTGTGAACAAGTACAAACAAAAAGACTGGGGAGAAAGTAAAAATGTTTTTTTGGGGTGGAGGGCCGGGGGGAAGGGGAAAGACCGTCTGCCCGAAAACTAAACTTTTTGCTTCCCGCCTCCTTGTGTAAATAAATGCAAAGAGCCAATCACAAAGCAATTTTAGCGGTGAAGTCAAAACGCATTGGAGTATGGCAAAGAACTTCAAGACACAAAGCGCCAAGATCAAATGTCAAACAAAAAATGTCGCAGAAACAAAAACCAAAGAAATTAAAGAAGCGTAAAAGTCTGAGTGCTTCAACAACTAAACAAGAACGTCTTTATTGGAGTTTGAAAACTGAGAACCCTAATGCGTAGAAATCAAACATAAAAATCAACACAAAGCTAAAATGCAAATCAAGTATTTCTAAATAACCGTCATCTGATGATTTGACAGCCTAACGGAAAAAAGTCGGCGTTTGTTGATAATTTATTCAATCAAACCAACTAAGAACGAGTGGACGTTTAAAACCTAAAAGTTAACAACAGCTGTTCGCTTTTCGAACCAAAAAAATTTGAATTTCAAAAAAAGCCAAACGTTTTGCGGCGTGGTTGGCGTAGTTGGTACGATCTCTGTCTTCCAACCAGGTCCCCTGTTCGACCTCCGGCTCTACCGAAATTTGAACATTTGTGTGACCTTCTTACTCAGCTTTCCATCCTTACGAGGTCGGTAAATGAGTACCAGCTTCGGCGGGAGCTAACCTGCGATGGACTGGTGTCCCGTCCAGGGGGAGTCAAAGACTTTCATCCGCTTAACACTACGGAAGTCGGTGATAAGCGCCGGTCTAATGGGCCATTGAGCTCGGAAAAGGATTTATAGCTTTTACCTATAATCTTTTATCATTTTCTCTTTTTTTCAAACCGAATGTTTAAAAACCGAGCAGAAGTTGGTTATTTAATAACAAACAATAACACTACACTCAACATCTATTGTCCCCACCAAACTACAAGTCTCATAAGCAGCGGATGTGACGTCTAGTGACACTAAACAATACACTCGCTCGCAGAATGTGACTATTTTAACAAATCTTGTTAATATTACTTTCTCATCCATTACACTTCGCACATGATACAAAGCAAATAAGGAACTTTTCCAGTCCTGTTCTTTAGATAATTTTGACATTGAACAAGTAATTTATGAACTATTGGAAATCATTTTTAATCTATTTCCTTTATCAGGCTGATTTCCGCTTGGTATAAAAATCCCTTTACCCGAAAGAAAAAAAATTTCTTCCTCTTTGAGTTTTTTAGGAGGTCATAGTACTATTTACATTGGCAGCCAAATCAAAGCAGGAAAACTTGTTTTGGAACATCTCCCCGGAAGCGTTTTTCTCTTTTTGAAAGCAATAATGTTGTTTTGGGGAAAGCAGTAGTAAGTGAATGCATGATCCTAGTCTGAGAATGACTATAGGAAGCTAAGGAGAGTAATCTTATTTAGTTTGCCGTTGAAAACTTTAAAAGAAACTGCTGCGTCAGCGAGTAGGTACAACCCGCGGTTTTAGAATCAAAGTTCAAAGTTTTTTTTATCATTCCTGGAGGAATGATAAGAATCAAATGTTTGAAACGTTTTGGGGCTAGGTGAGACTAAAACAGTTGCTTTCACGAGGAGCTAACCCATGAAATGTCAGCTCCTTACTCTACTTATAGGAAATAGCATAAAACGTGAAACTTTCAAACTTGAATGGTCTCAATTACGTTTTGTATCAACGCACAGTCGAAGCCATTCAGCAGGTCTTTTTGACAATCATCTTTTACCTTGGTTTCAAGTAGCGGTCTGTTTTGGTAAACTTAATAAACTTCCCGTTTTTATTTTAAGTTATATTTTCGTTTTTATTTGTGTACGACAAAAGTTAGGAATATGTAGTATTAAGGTTTCAAGAGACAGTTTATTTGTATTTTTTTCCGTTCTTAAATTTAGCTTAGATCAAAAAGTAAAAAAAGGCCACCCTAATTATAAATAAAAACTTTTTCTTAAAAATGAAATGTTTTTGTTTTCCAACAGCAAGAACATTTTCGTAACAAATTTATGCCACCCCGCCCCTTAGAAGGTCGCCATACAAGCATTAGAAACCAAAAAAAAAGAGTAGTACCCCCAAATGGCAAAGAGAAAGAAGAAAATAAAGAGGAAGAAAAAGATGATGATGAAATCGAAGATGTAGTACGAAAGATGCCTTGGCATAGTTTTGCACACACGAGCTTTCTTCACCCTGTAGCTGAAAAGCTAGATGATGGTGTGACAAAAAGTTACATCCGGGAAACATTAGCTTCGGATTTTCAAAATCTAACGATAGGGAAAAGAAGAAATCTTGTGCCGTTGTGCAGTAGCACTCAAAATAAAAACACGGCAAACAGCAAATATACTACTTCCTCTGCAACTGCAAGTTATTCTAGTTTGCTGCGACCAAAATCTGCGCCCGAACGATCAATTTCTCCCATTGTTAATAACATGCCAAGTCAGCTCCATGAACAAACTATGACTGGATCTACAAACAACGATTTATATCCAAAGTGGTTTCGTCCCAGCAGCAAGTACGGACGCCCGGAGAGCCGACCGAGTACTTTCTACATAAACTTACAAGATAGCTGGAGCAAAACCGAGGCACGACGAAGATTTCACGAGCAGTTTCCAGAGAATGCTCCTGATATTCGCCAGAAACCTGATAATCGAATTACAACAAATGAAAGGCGACACGTGATCCCTGAAACCGGCCTTCATGGTTATTATCTCCACTAAAGTGTGTAATTGAAAAATATTTTTAACTTTAAGTTACCTCGGTTGACTGTGCTTAAATTTTGAATCACAATTTGAGGGGAAATGTTACGAGAGGCATTCCCAATACTGTGCAGTAGCTTTGATCGCACTCTTTTTTTCACTGGATACTAAAACCATGGATGACATCGAAACAAAAAAATAACTTACGCTAAAATAGTTTCTGTTATAGTATGATCATGGTTATGATACTTTGAATTTGGGTTTTTTACAACGAAAATGTGAAAGGCTGTGCTTTGAGACTGGGCTGCGTTAACTTGTAGCATGCATGATTCGGCGGAACTTGATGGAAAACAGCCGTAATACTTTAAAACAGTTTGTATAAAGTTACCTGTGGCATATTTTCTTGTCTTGCGTTGTATTGTAAATACATGTAACTAAAATATTTATTAAGAAAAAATGTTGAAATTATGGTTCATTTGAAAATAAAAGTGTGAGTGAAAAAGTCATCTATTTTTTTGTCATTCTAATTTTCCTTACACAACCTTTGTTTACATAAATGCTAGACTATAGTGGTTAAGGACAACCTAGAGTGGAACCAAGGTTAAAGGGCGCGTGGTGCCTCTAAGGTCAAAGGTCAAAGTGGTTTATTAATAATCTAAAATTTGCAGCCATAGGCTGGATTACAATAGATTTTACAAATACAATTCGATAAAATGCTATTTCTAGAAAATGTAATAATTCTAAAAGGAAAAGGAAAACTATTTACAATGTCAAAACTATTTACTTTCGAAGTAATTGGATGAGTTGTACATTATAAAAACTGTTTTTAAAACGGTTTGTTTTGCAGATGGGCAAGTTAAAAATGCGGTTTGACCTTAAGGGTCGGGCACAGTTCATCTTGGGAAGGAGACTGTGCAGCGCATGGTCTTTGTTGGAGA
>JAOEHV020103019.1:0-15315 GCA_025447995.2 Isaurus tuberculatus
GTACTCCCTTTTATATATTCTTCTTAAATCCAGTTTATGATGCTGCTCGCTCGCTCCGCTCGCTCCGCAGCAATTAATGAAATATTATCAAAATTTAATACTATGATTATCAGTGTGGATTGAAGACCAATTCATTTGATAAATTTAAAGTGAGTCAACAATCCATTTTTTATAATGATCCATATCGTAATTTTTTATTTTGGAAGCTAAGTCCAATACGTCAAAATATGAATCTTCAGTTTCAAGAAGATCAAGAAGTATTTCTTTCAGTTTTCTTTTAAATGAACTTTTTGTTAATATCTTTAGATAACTTGGTATCCTATTCCAACTATGAGTACCACTTCGGGAGAAAGCATTCTTTTGAGTATTAAGCCTAGATTCTTTACATAGAAGTTTTGAGAGCTTGTAGAACGTGTTGAACAAGAATAAACATCTGAAGTTCTGAGAACAAGTCCAGGAAATCTTTAGGTGCAGTTTTATGTTTACATCATACAGAAGGTTGCAAACTGACTCGTAATAAAAAACGTTTAGTGGTAGGGGTTCGGAATCAATAATGATCTTACTAACTCAGCGAAGCTCGCACACACAAAAGGGTGACCCTGATACTTAAGTAAATAAAACAAAATGACATACCAACTACAAAAAGCTCTGATGTTCCCTTTAGATTCTCCACAATATTGGATGATTCACAGATATACGTTCCGGTATCAGATGGAGTTACAGCTTTAATATTGAGAACACTCTGTATCATCGTAGAGTTTACTTTCTTTTGTGAAATCGTAATGCGGCCATCCTTTGTACCGTCAATACTTTTTCTTTCTTTCTTCCATTCAATCGTTGGTACTGGATAACCACTTGCAAGACACGTCAAAAAGACACGCCTGTCCAATATTTGGCTTTGCCCAGCAGGTTTTATAAGAATTGATCCAAGCACTGTTTGAAAGAGCCGAAAGCATTCCTTTCTTAAGAGCTTTTAAAAATCTATAAATCTTGGAAAGATAGACGCACAAGTTGTGTTATTCTATGATTTGCTTATAGTTTAAAAATCTAGTTTTTGCACTATAACACACAAAAAAACTAACCCTTTGTAAAGTAAAAAGAAATGATCAATATTCTTCTATTTCCACGCTCGACGCAGTTTTGTCAGCAAGTTCGTGAACAAACAAGACTCATCTTGATGTTCCTATTTATAGTTACGAGCAAAATGTGTTCATTTTAAGCGTTTCAGTTGTAATTTAAAATAAAAAAATACAACTTTAACAGCAATTTAACATAGAAACTTTGTTTTTGAGAAGAAAGAATTAGTGTATTAAGATAAATGATCAAAAAGGAAAGTAATGAATGAAAAAATTTTTTTTCACAGTTCTCTTTTATAGCAATGAAACATTTCATTAGCTCTACTAGTATATCTAAAGACGATTGGTCAATAAGTCAATTAGTCAATGGAAATACAGGCGTAATGAGCTAGGAGTCCATGCGGAGACTGCGAAAGTTTGACATATAAATGAGTACCATGATCTCAAACTGTTGCAAGTCAATAAATTATAAGAATGTGTTTCGCTTAGTTTAAATCAACTCTATTTTGAATTTTTTATAATCATCTTACTGTGTGTTTTGAAATTAGCCCTGGTACTTGGTGGTCCAACTCCTACTGTGCTTTTAGCTTGTACCCAGACTTCGTACAAAGTGAAGGAATCAAGGTCCCGGAGTAATGCCGAGAATGTTTTACCAGTTTTGCTGCTTTTGATATTTGCCACCAATTTGTGTATTTTATGTGATCCTCTTTCTTTGTAACTGATTATATGAGAAAGAAGTGAACCATCACTTACATGTTGTGTAGTCCATCTTATCCTAGCATAGTATGTACCAATATAATAGACAATAGGAGTTGACGGTTTCCCTGGTAACTCTGAAAAATTAAAAGTTCCGTTTTTAGCTTCTTCCATGAAAAATGAAGACAAACATTATTATCCTAAATAAAGGTATATTTTTGATCTAAGAAACCTAATAACAAGCAGAAAGAGAAGATATGCTTTTGGATCGTTTCTGTTGTGTCAATAGAGTCTTCCGTTGGCTTAGAGGGAAATAGAATTAAATTATCTATTCATCTATCAGCTCCAGCATACTTGGTCTATAATGAAAATGCACATGGTTTAAGCGGGTATTTTGACTCTTAATACAGTCCTGTGTAGTTTGGCACGTTGCAATGTTTTTTTATAATACATGTTTTTCTTTAGTTTTCAACTCTCTAACTGATTTTCTTAACTCTGAATAAACATTTCATGCCTTATTTTCTTTTATAGATTAAATACCTCACCCATCATTTTACTTGTCAGTTTTTTTTATTTAACATCAAAGAATACCAGGGAGGACGTTTGAACTAAGGACTTTTCAGAAAAGGCCACTGCTGATTTCTTTTCAGGAAAATGTGACTGATTTTAGAGCAACTCAGTGTACTGCTTGAGATTTCGCAAAGATAAACTCACGGAAGCCATTCCGCTATTTTAAAATTGAAAGATGGTGTAAAAACCTGCATGGTATGTTCTAAGGAATAGAGAATCCATGGTGGTCATCATGTAAGCCCTCATCCTCCCTTTACCTCTATTATCCGAAATGGAATCCTGTGCTCTGTATGTGGATCAATGTTTTTCGCTATCAATCTGATTTTGAGGATTTTCCTCCCAACTCTTCCATGAAAAATACACCTTAGAGTGTAAAGCTCCTAACATAAATCGCCCTTTCATGCTCTTTCCTATGGAGTTTTACAGTAAAAACTGTGCATATCCTAATTCTGTGTTTGTCGACTTGCATCTCAGAGTTGATACACGCGGGAATTTGATACTTTTTAAACATTCATAAATTGATTATAATATAATCAAATACCGAAGTCCTGAAAAGATATTGCTAGTTTTTTATTTCCGGTTCACGGAATTAAGTCCAGTTCAAATGAGCAAACAAAACAAGAAATAATAACTTTTGAAGTCTTATCTAATGCCAATAATAGGACGGAATTTGAGTCAATGACTTAACAAACACTTGGTGGATGCAAATGTTCTACCAACTGCGCTTTACGGACTTTTACACTTTTTTTTTAATAAGAACGTCTTATTTTTGGGCCGAGGCTGAATGTTCTTACGTATTTTGGGAATTTTAGCCTCAAATTTTTTAAGTTTGTTAGTGGTTTTAAGTTCGCTAAAGTTTTGTTAAGCACAATTATGACTTTTTTATTTCTTGTTAAAAAGCACCTAAAACAATTCTACCTTTCCCAATATTAAATAACACTCAGACTCTACCTTTATGTTAAGCAAGAAAGGGAGGGGTATGTATACATGTAATTCTTTATGCATGTCCCTCTCTCCAGCCTTTGTTTCTCAGCATTACGACATACTTTGAGATTTGATTGATTAATAAGCTAAAGGGCACAACATTAGTAATCTATTTAGTGCCGTATCTCTTTTCTCTAACGAATTGATTATAAATACAAAGCTGTTAACTCTGTAAACATTAAACGAGGAAAGAGATGAAATAAAAATGTCAATGTCAATATAACTTTTTTTATCGTGTTTAGTTCATGAAACAAAATTTAGTCACTGGCTGCTGTCCAGACACTGTATGTGTATCTAAGAAGATACAAGCTTCGATATTTGATATACAGAAAGAGAAAATAATGAGTCCTGCAAATTGTTCTCGTAAAATTTTCATGTATTTTATTCTAGTTGCAAACAATGTTGCACTATCGACTATTTGCCGGTTCCATGATTTTGTCCTGTAATGTAACAAAATAGTTCTTGGCCATTGCTCAGCCTCGGGTGTGTTCTTAGCATGTTCTTAAATTTTGGACGACTTTCAGCCCGACGTTCTTACAAAAAAAGTTCTTTTAAAAAAGGAGTGTATGACAGTATAGTAGGATTATTTGTTACATTGCTAAGGACTTTTGATCAGCAGTATATGTCTCATACAAGCTTTTACACGTCATCATTCAAATATATACATCAACTCCGATTACGTTGAGTTTTACACAGTTAATCAATCTTGTATGGCTAGATTCAAAGTTTCACCTTCATCAAACAGCAAATCACCAAATCCACAAACTATATCAATGCGCTGCACACTAATTTAAAACTAAAGAGAAATTCACTTACTTGCTCCAGGCAGAGCTAGGACCAGAGTAAATAGAACAAGAAAAGACATCCCGGCTATCATCTTTTTTGGTTCGCTGTGTTGGAAACCCTCTTTCTCGTGTCGCAGCGTAAATCATGTGAGATTTGATCTCAAAAAGAAACTTTTCTTTAAAGCAAGCCAGGAAGTAATACAAAGCTATGAGCCTAACCACAGTGGCAATACGAAAGTATGAAACTTACCACGAATTTCTCAATGCTGAACTTGTTTTAACTAATATTTGTTGTAGCGTTGATTTAACAAGCCTATATATTGTCGGTTTTCAAAAACAGAAAGAAACGGAAAATTCTTTGGTTTTTCCTCATGTTGTGCTTTGTATCTTTTTTTGTCAATCTTATTACAAGCTCAAATAAAAAGCATCATTTTTTATTTCAACTTCCATTACTTTTGTTTTAAATTAGTAATGAATGAAGATTGTTGAGCCAAACCATTTTGAGCGTTTCCATAAAAAAAAAATCCAAGATGATCAACTTATAAGGTAATTATGAAAAATCGTTATAACAAGATCACTTTATATGTTTTCGTTTATCCAAAAAAAAACATAAAATACTTTTTAAATATATATACATTCGAATAAATTTGAACCTATTTTAGTTACTAGCTCGACATATTGTATTTCAGCACTAACGATATAACCCCCCCCCCCTAAAAAAAAGTGCGTTAAAAATCTGAAGACAGTTTTAACTTTTTGATTTTGGAATTTTCAACTTTAACTTTGAATTCAAAAATACACTAGGAGCTCTATCGAGAGAGATTGGTCTAAAAAAAGATTTTAAGAAACTTTAATGTGAGCTTAATGCACCTATCAACGTTAAGCCCCGGGGGGAGGGGCTTAGGTTTCATCTGACCTTATCGAATCAGCCCCAACCTTGGGATGACTGGATAGGTCAAATTAAACCTAAGTCCCCACCTGAGGATATTTTTGGTAGTCAAAAGTCATATTTTTTGTCAAATTTCCCGATCCCAGGCAGAGCATGAATAACAAATGTCCGTCCCTTGCGCAATATAATCCCTGGGGATTTAATATTGATAGACGCATTATTAAATTGAATAAATCTAGATATAACCGCATATTTATGATTTCACTGAACAAATACCTGTCACAGTTTTGTCAACAGTCGTATCAGTTCTCTGTATTAGTTCATTATTTCCTTAAACTATCTTCAAACACAACAGGGGAAGAGTTTCTTGTATTGCAGTTGTGATGTGTGTTCAAGGAAATTCGTTAGTTCCGTTCCTCCGCAACATGACGCAGCAGCTTCTGATTGCCAAATTTTAAAGGATTTTTCGTTTTGGATTCAAGTGTTGATGGTCAGCTGCCTTTTGGCAACAAGCGAAGTTATTGTAATATAAACGAACAAAAAGCTCGTTGAGTGAATATAAACTTTTTAAGCTTGAGTCAATGGTTCTGTTGGTGTACACGTAATTCGAGTGTGAGGAGGGTCTCGATATGTAATTTCTGTGTTCGTTTTGATTAGGTTCTTTCCAACGAGAGAATGAATCTGCTTTAGATTGCCAAAATGTAACGAAAGCTAAGACGCCAGGCATACACGAATATAGATCAATGAGAGTTTACTAAGATATACCAGACTTCCAAACTTCTATATTGCATCCATTTTAACAGTTCTTGCACTTTCAAGTTGTTCACAATCTTGAATGAAAAGATAAAGGTTTGCCATGGCGCGTTTGTATTGAGTGCGGATGGTTTTGTCACGAAGGAGAGAGTAGTCCACCCTGAGATAGTTCCGCTGGCTGGGTTGACCTTGAGGCGCATTCTAAGAAGGGCGATAGGGAACCAACAGCACCCCAGTATACGCGGCAGTTGGTGATGCTGGAGTCAAACGACGACTGATCAAAATGTTGTTCAGCGCTCTCCTGATCACTTTGTCGTTGCTGTACCAACCTGATTGGTGGATGCACTTCCTTGGGAATCACGACTCAGCTACGCACAGGTTGGTATCAGCGCAGAGTTGGAGGAGATCGAAGTATTATAGAAGATATTTTGAAAGTTGAGGCCAATGGTTGCACATTTAGTTCAGTGACGAGGTCTGACAAGTAACGGAGCGTGCTCGAGGTCGGAGTGGAGTTGACCGTTAAATGCACTCTTTTCCCGATATTCGGCAATGCTGGTTGGAACGTTGGATACAGTGATGATATCTTCCGACTGTGTTGGAACTGGGCAGTGAACAAGCGATCGCCTAGTTAACAGTTGTTTCTATGGAAACGCTGACGAGACCTAAGAAGGTCGAAAAAGCTGCCCATGGCTTCTAATAACGAGGCTCACATCTACAGTAGATTTAAGGGGTAATACCCGCTCTTCCAGCGTGGCGGCATAGTGCCCACATAAATGCTGCAAGTACTAGATACATGCATGTGATAAGTGTGGTTATCATTTCAACCACGTCTCACAACTATTACACTTTTCTGATCTATATTGACTCTATAAATACTCAAAGCTTGCTAGCTACATCAACCTTAGACAAACATAATTATATAAGTGATCAACTTCAGGGTTCCTGCAGCTCAGGACTTTTCAAATTTAAGACCTTTTTAAGACTTTTTAATGCCAAAACAAAAAATTTAAGACCTATTTTATGAATTAGATTTTTAACAATGCACGCTCAACGGACAGGAAAAAACAAACAACACGAGTCGTTCGTCCGATCAAGTAGCACAAAACTCAGGTTAATATTCCAAAAATATATAGGAAAGAGCAACTCCTATTCTTTTTTTTCAAGTTTAATGCCTTTTAAGACCTTGGGGAGCAATTTTACCAAATTTAAGACCTTTTTAAGGCCTTAAATTTGCAAAGAGACACATAATGACTTTTGATGCCCCGCGGGAACCCTGAACTTTTACTTCCGGATTTACTGAACTGAAAGGACGTGTCATTTAGACAACTAAAGGCTTTATTTTCTATGATCATTGTCGCAGATCGTTTCAGAGAAAAAAACTACTCTCTTCTCTGACAAAGGGCTAACGCCAGAAACGCCAACTCCCTACGCTACATACGGACTGTTAACCTAGAGGAAAAATTGCCGAATTTTCAGCCCGAATCAGGTTTTAGAAGATTGGAAAATGGAACTTGGTGAGCGAAAATCACCTTTCAGTAAATGACCCTTCAAAACATTCGAACATCATTACCTTTGCAAATTACTGACAGTATTCCATATCTTTTCCAAGGAACTGTTAACTTTTCAAGTAGCCAAGTTTGTAAAATAAACAAAACTAAAAGTACGGACTGCAAAGCGATGAGATTTAAGTTTGTTCTTTAAGCTGGCGGATAATGACCATTAAACTGTTTAGGATGCAATCATCAGCCAAAGTTTCTGCTTTATTTTAAACTTAGGAAACGAACTAAGTCTAAGGATATCTCAACTTAAAAAAACTGAAATAAAGCAAAATGCTTCTCGATTGACTTAAAACAAAAATTGATTTCTAACTTCATATAACAGCCACATCTTAGTGGTTGTTGTCAAGTTATAATGGTCTTTTGTTACTTTTAAAGCATTTGTATAAACACTTGACAAAAGAATAAATATAAACAAAGTGGAATCCTTAGTTTGCTTTGCAACGACCTTCATGTTGATTTGTTATTCAACCAGTTTTGTGTTTCACATATTTGTAATCTACAAAAAATATATTACAGAAAACAATACTGACCGACGGCATGTTGGAATTATTTCCGGACAGATACACTCTATGGTATTTTTTTTAATTATTTACACCTAATTATACGTACATTTTGTTTTGTTGAGTTCACGAAAACAAACATAGAACAGTTGATCATTTGTTCAATGACTTCACTCTAACAACACATAAGGCAAGATATTTAGTGATCCTTCATTACTGGGCATTACTTCTGTCCAGTCGTACCAGATCCCATCAGGCCCAAAATGACCGTTAATGCCACTGGCCTGGGCGGTCACTTTCAGCTCCATTTCACTGGGCGATTTGGGAGGTCGTACTGGCAGGAAATCAGGTTCAGGTGAATCCTCATCCATACCAACAAGTTCTGTTTTATACACTGAGGATGAGTCTTCAACAGTAATGTTACTACTATCTGATTGATTAATGACATCACAAACATTGTCTTGCTGAGGTTTGGGAACAGAAACACCACATTTGTCATCCATTTTAATATTCTGTAAAGAACATCCATCGACACTATCTGAATTATTCTGTGCTGCAGTTGAGCTCTGATCCTGTTCTGGTCCATAACTATTTTCAGGTTTTGACGTAGCTACTTCAGGACTCTTTCGTTCAGTTTCTAGTTTCTCATTGTTTACATTGTGAATTGTTCCTGATGGAGATAACTGGAGTGAAATATCTAAATACGATGCACGACAGTGACTATCACCTTGTGACCGCGTATTTTCAGAAGTACTGCCTCGCAATATCTGCAACTGATCTACACCATCACTTGTGGGTGTCCCTGTTCTACTTTTTAAATCACCCTCTAAGTTTTTGCCAAATACAACAGGAGAACTCTCAGAACTTGTACTTCCAGCTCTTTTCCTTTTTAAACCTCTTTTTTTCCCTTCAATGTTCTTGAGTTTCTCTTGACCTTCAGTAGATGTTGGAGTTCCCGGAAGAGAGTCTGAATCACGAATTGACCCATTGAACTGAGGTGAGGAGACTCTGCTCCCATTCAAAGGAGAGTCTACATTTCTGATAGCATCAATATGATTTACAAATGCTTTCTGCCACTTCTTAACAAGTTTCTTTGCTCTGCGCGCTAAATCCGCATTGTTTGTTTTTTTCCGCAGCTGGTTTATCGTCTTACCTATCCTTGTTTTCTAAAATAAATGAAAGAAATAAAATTAAGAATGTAAAGTTAGTTCAAAGATTCAATTCCATATAGCAAAAAATAACACAGAGTAAAACAGTAGAACCTGGTGAAGACCGTCATTTCCAAACTAAGTTTTTCAGGCTGGTGTTCAAGTTGGAACTTTTTCAATTAGAACACCAACTTTTTCAGATTCAAAGATCATTCATCTCACTCTTTAAACAAACTAGCACATTAAAACTTTTTTTATCTAGTTACTTTTCTTGCTAGCTGGTTTATGTTTAAAATCTAAAATAAAACACTTCATCTTGCGGTTTTTGTTAGTTTCTATATTCCAGCCTGTAAAGTACACAATAACAACATATTTTTTTTACTTTTAAAATGAATCTATTTAAACAATTAATTCGTACTACCCCCAAACAATAATGTACACACATACATAGTTATATTTATTGACATGTAAATTGAAATATATATTTAAGCATTTTTATTTTAACGTGTGGCTTACATGCTACTAACACCAAGGGCTATAGGATACTTGATATATAAACACTCTCTGTTACCACATTATGAAACTTGCTAAGTCGAAGCCAGGTTAAAACAAAGCTAAAGCTAAATCCTTTTTCGAGCCTAGTGGCCCATGGGGCCGGCGCTTATCTCCGGTTTCCGTAGTGTTAAGCAGATGAGAGTCTTTGACTCCCCCTGGACGGGACACTAATCCATCGCAGGTTAGCTCCCAGCCGAAGCTGGTACTCATTTACCGACCTCATAAGGATGGAAAGCTGAGTAAGCTTTGGCAGAAAAGAAGGTCACACAAATGTTCAAGTTTCGGCAGAGCCGGATTAAAACAAAATTAATATTAAATTATTGTTCAATTCATCTATCACATGTATCACCTTCAATCTATCAGGAATTTGAATAATAGTCAGTCATCACACATTTTGCCAGCCAAAATTTTTCTAGTGTCGAATAAAATTCAATAGCCATTGTGTCTATTAGGAAAACAACATTGTTTCTGTGTTTTAAAGAAAGGTCGGAGAACAGCTGTTGCTCAATACACAGTCTTTAAGTCAAAATAAACACTGTTAAAACATTTGAAAACATCTGCAAGGCAGGCAAATACAGAAACACTTGAAAGGTGAAAACCAGAAAAGTTTGTCGATCTTAAAACACTTAGATGCTTGATTTTGCAGCTCTGCTTCTTTTTTCCTTTTTAATCTCTCTTGTCTAGGCATGATTTCAAACAAACAAAACAAATGAAACCAAAAGAAACCACGAAAGCCATTTGCAAAATTTTTAGATCTCACTTGACTACATGAGCAGCAGTTCTTAAAAACAAAATTGAGCCCAGCTCCAAAAATCGAAATTCAAGATGGCACGTGGTGAGTGTGGTGTTGGCAAACTCATCATATACTTGCTTCAAACCTTTATTATTATTATTATTATTATTATTATTAGTAGATTTTCCAATAATTTTTCCTGTACAGATTCACATAATTAGTACATCAATATCCACTCTACAAAAAGGGCATTACAGCAGTCCTATAGAACGTGCAGGCAAAGTTTTGCCGTAAAATTAGAAAATTTTTAGGGGCACCACAGCAAAAGTGAAGGGCATTACAGCAACTTGCCACATTGCCATCGGTTATTTCAAGCCCTGCATGAACTTGACCAGTTCTAAGGGGCTATGCCAATGTTTTTAAACTTTAATTTATTTTCTTTCCAAGGATTCTAATGTCATTGAGGTGCTTGATCATTTGTATCACCAAAATAAGAGTGATGCAAACACTACAATACAATACAATAGATTTTTTTTAAATTTTATTTAACGATTAGACAATGGCAGGTAGATTTACAATAGGACTCAAGTCCCCTACAAGGTAAATCACCTAACCCTACACAAAGTATGCCACAATTAAGAATCCCAACTGGCAGGAGGCAGACCAGTTGGCTATTTACAAAGCATGGTGGATTTGACTCTGGGATTCACCCAAAGACAAATTCAACTAGTGGCCCGAGTGGGACTTGAACCCGGGTCAACTGCATTCAAGTCTGGCGCCCTGACCACTAGGCCACGCTCGCTTTTCATTTTCGAGAAGAAGTACCAAGAACTCTGAATAATCATATGAAGCACTATTTACTTGTCTTTCTGCATCAGTCAATGAGTCTTCCCAAAGGGTAGAAGAACTCACCAAAATTTGGAAGTCAACGTGCCACCATTTTGTTTGTGTATGCAAGCTCAGAATTTCAACTGGTCAGTGAGCTCCCCACTTAGATCTCAACTTTTTTTTTACATTCTCAACTCATTTTTTTTAAATTTCCAATTTATATTTTTAATATTCTTGACTCATTTCTTTAAATTTTTTGACTCTTTTTTTGTTTAATTTCTGACTTATTTGTTTTGTAATTTTCAACTCATTTTTTGTTGAATTTCTGATTCATCTTTTATAATTTTCAACTCATTTTTTGTTTAATTTCCGATCCATTTTTTGTAATTTTCAACTCATTTTTTGTTTAATTTCCAACTCATTTTTTGTAAGTTTTGACTCATTTTTTAATAACTAGAATTCATTTTATTTTACAGTTTTTCGACTGGAATTTTAATGTGATATATTTTCGTCCACGAAAAAAAACGCCATAGCTTTTTAACTGCCACAAGTATAACATACAAAAATTTATTTTTTAAAAAAATAAAAACCAATTTTACCAAAGAGTGCAGTTAATTTATATTAGTTCATCAACATTTATTATTTATGATTCTGAAGCTTAATTTCAATAAAGTGGTGTATTCGGAACACAACTTCACTATAAATACTTCACATGCAAGATACAAGCAACAGGTAAACAAGAACTAATGCAATTTTACAATCATTCCACATGCTAAGAATGAAAATAAAAGTCGTGTAATTCCCACTGATATTAAATGAGCGAAGCTAAAACATGGGAGAACCAACAGAATCGTAACAAATAAAATATTTTTCCTTGAAACACAAAGAAGAAACAATGCTTTCGTGTCCACGTCTATTGTACTAAATGAATGCTCTTCTATATCGTTGTTCTCAGGCAGTAATTATGTTCTACGTGTACAGAGATAATTACAACGTAAAAAGGAATTTACTTTGGCAAAAATACGGACTTCGTAAAGTTATTTCCAGGAAAAGACAAGAGGCTTTCAGGAACTCTAAAAACTAAACTGTTCTTTGAGAAAAAATGAAAGTTCTCGGAACTGGATTGCACGAACTGGAAATTCTAGCGTTTGCAACCAACAAAAAAAAGAGAAATGCTATAAAACATGCAAACCATTTAACACCGAAGAAAATTTCTCTGCTTTCTGAGCCCTGAATGAAATTTGTTTACCACGGCATTAAACATAACTTTTCTTTCAAATATCACGAAGCTTTCAATACAAAGTACAAGTCGTTTCGAGGGTAATTGGACAAAAAAAAACAATAAAAAAGGAGCACACAATTAGAAAAAATAAAAACAAAAAACTTAACACAAGTGCTCACAAAGTGAAGCACAATTAAATCAGAATAGCTTGCGCCGGCGAAGTTTTTCAACTACATTGAAAGTCGATACCACAATCGAAAAGCATATCACGCTCTTCAGACACATCGCCTTCTTTAAATTGCTCTAGAATGAAAGGATAAATAAGTCTAAAAAATTATAGCGTGAGCCAATTTTTATCAGTTTATCAAAACGTTTACCAATACAACGAGTGTAACCATCTTGGTCACAAATCCTGAAATTATAAATTACATTAGGAGTAAACATATGAACAAGAATCCTTTCAACTCGCGCTTCAATACCACAGAGATCATTTTCAAGCCTAAATTTTAAGTAATTACTCAACATAAAAGAGATTTAGTTTGTGCACGTGTTACTATTTGTATAAATATTTTTCATATTACCTCAAGTGCCTCTTTGGTGACAGGGATCTGTTCCAAAGTCGTCACTATTTCCAGGACAGCCGCCATATCCAACACCTTAGAATCGAAATTCAAAAAAATAAAATGTGTATTTTCGACATCTATTAAAAAGCGAAAACACTATAAATTCACATACGTTTCCATCAGGATCTACTGCACGGTCTAGTCTGGTTTTGATTTGTTGTGGCGAGTTCTGCATGAAGTATTGACTTGTTTTTCTCGCTGTCTTGATAAAACGCCATGCAAGCACGACCAAGACATGACGGCCCTTCAACACGGCGCACTATATATTATGGGATACCTGACGTCACGACGCCGCCATATTTATTCCAAACGGCAAAACATCGCGGGCTCAGGAAAAATGCTTGATACCAGTCTTACTCTTCTTTTTTAGCATACTTGAATAACACGGCCTGGTTCGAGTGACCTTGGTCAGCCATAAAATAATATAAAAGCAACGAACAAGTAAAGGATTTTCAACAGGACAATATTAAAATCACCAATATAAAACGCGTTTTTATATCTGTTTAATATTCATTAAATTCAAATTACTACTGGAATTAAAAATTCGCAATAGGTGCGAGATTGCGACTGAAATCCAGGCATTTGAAGAATTTTATTCATTCATTATACATTCACGAGAGTATAAAGGGTACCCTTACCCTTTATACTCTCTTGACATTCGCCATCCTTTGTTTTGTTTTTTATATATTGTTAAAAATACTGATGTTAAAATATAATTATCGAATAAAAGCAAGAAGAAATTACTATATATGGTGATCGTCTTTTTATTTTTTTTAAAAAATAGGCTTTTGAAATGGGGATATTTAGATGTTTCATCGATAAATCGTTTATTGAAAATGGGAAGTGGCAAAGAGAGGGTGTAAAAAATATTTCAAGACGAAAATAGCCGGCACAGCTGGCGCTCTTTTAAAGGTTTTTGAAAAAATCTAAAATTTTAGCAGCAAGTTATACGAAAGTCAAAATATAGACTGGGAAGAAGATAAAAGTAGTTTAAAAAATGCTCATCGAGTGGGGAGGAGAGAGTGGAAAGCATTGCTCTCTTCTCTTCCCTTCTCCCCTCTCCAAACTTCTGTTTTTTGTTGTCCTAAAACTTTCGACTTAATTTTGTTGTCACAATTTCGCCAGCTATGCATACTTAAAAAAAATCATTCACAGTAGAAAAGTTTATATAGAGGGGATTTTTTTTTCAAAAAAATATTCACGAGCATCAGGCCAAAAGAGCTTTCCATGCCTGAATACCTTCTAAAAGTTTATCCCTTATTAGAAAAAATATTTTTTCTTAAATTTTCCTAGGGGAAAATACTTTCTCTTTTCTCATTACACTTACAGAATGTCTCAACAATCAAAGGTTTGCTCTGGCAGAAAAATTTAAAGTCAAGGTAAAGGAACAACCTTTCATTAAACCTTAGAGAGAAGACTCATCTGTACCGGTGAAGTAAGCAGTACTTGTATAGAATTAACTTTTGAAACTCGGTACACTTTTTAACGATAAAAACTGAGTCGGGGGTAGAAGGGGAATATTTCAACTTAAGATATTCCGTATTCCGCTGTTCTCCAGGGGTGAATATTCCCATTCCTTGATAATATTTCGGAGGATATTCCTTATTATTTTATTAAGCTGGCTGAGTATTCCCTATTCTCGCTTTTGCGTGTGTTTTATTCAAATATTCCGTACATTTTTCAGGTAAATATTCAATATTCCTAAGATTTTCAAGTACGATATTCAGTATTCAATATTCCCC
The DNA here is from genome assembly GCA_025447995.2 of Isaurus tuberculatus. NCBI lineage: Eukaryota > Metazoa > Cnidaria > Anthozoa > Zoantharia > Zoanthidae > Isaurus > Isaurus tuberculatus. Next base: position 14,664 of record JAOEHV020103019.1, read on the forward strand.
TTCTACCCCCGAAACTGAGCTTTCGGCTCTAACTAGAGCCTTGATCACAATGACTACAGTCACGCGGTCGAGGTCTTATAAACTCCGACACGCGTGACTGCAGTAGTGCGCCAGCACACCGCTCCAGCCAGTCAGCAGTCTGCACCATTGACTCGCCCCGGGCCGGCCGGGTGTGTTTTGGTGCAGACCGCTGACTGGCTGGAGCGGTGTGCTGGCGGTGGGTCCCAATAGTGAGACAGGCGTGTGCGACCTTTTCTCCGGAGCCCCCTAGATTGGCTCGCGCCTTTGTTGCTCCCTCGGCCAAGTTCTATAAAAAAATAAGAACCTATTTTAAGAACCTTGGTAGCCTAAATTCACTTTATATACCATTTAGATAAGAACCTGTTTAGGTTAACTGAAAAACTACAGGTTCTTATACGCGGGTTTTTACTGTACTCAACAGGGGCGGCGCAGCCAATTTTATATTGGTGCAGGGCAAATGTCCCATGTTACACGTCGGCAGACGTGACGAGCGCCGCAGGCGCGAGATTCTAGGGGGGTCATTTTTGAAATGAAACTCTCTGAAATGCTGTTTTCGGCGTTCCAGAGACCGGAGAAACAGTTGACAAGGCGAGCTCCGAGATCACTTTAATTATCATGAAAACTAAAGTAT
>JAOEHV020103108.1:0-29544 GCA_025447995.2 Isaurus tuberculatus
TCCCGTCCAGGGGGAGTCTACGACTCTCATCCGCTTAACACTACAGAAACAGGAGATAAGCGCCGGCTCCATGGGCCACTAGGCTCGTAAAGGATTTAGCTTTAGCTAGCCACCCTTAGCCAGCCCCCCATCCTGGGTGTTTAACATTCAGATAGGTGCATAACCCACTTCATGTGGGTAAGATCTTGTATGGTTTCCCTCATCAATTGAATTCCATCAAGAGTGTCATCATGTGTAAAGCAGCGAAGGCTTGTGTCTTAATTTACTAGCTGCAACGTTACATTTGTATAGTCTGTCACTCTTTTGTGACCATCTACTTTGTGATGGATGAGCCAATCACGACTTTGGATTATGTGACTGAACTATCTTTGGTTTTTGAAAAGCAAACCATGTAAAAAGGATCATAACAAGAAAGCCAAAATTTAAGTACAATTTAGTTATCGTTGTTTGTTGTGATTTAATGTTTATTTAAGTGGTTTTAAATAAAGCGGTTTTGACACTCTTTTGCAGTTTTTCTCACAATGGAATATGTTTTTCACAAAACAAAACAACAATATAATTCAACACAACTCAATGTTTAATAACAGCATAAATAAGATTTATAGTTAAAGCCCGTTTAAAGCAAGGAATGAAGTAAATTCATGATACGTCAACACCACTAAACCCAGATTTGGCAGACCACATAACTATATCAAGTAAACATGTTAAATTTTGAGTCCAAATACCGTATTTACCCGCGGATAGGCGGCACTTTTTTCCCAGAAAAATAGGACTGAAATTAGGATTGTGGCCGATACGCGGGTACAAGCGTTTTGACACTTCATTAATATGCAAGAGATCTCACGGTTGTACACTAAATTGGCATTTTAATGTTGGCTTTCAATTGTTACTGACTTACAACATGTTCATGTAGAAATTATTGTCAAAAATAAATTTGACTTATATGCATTAGCTGTTGTTGATTTCAAACTTCGCTTTATTTATCCTGGTACTCGACCTCACTATTTTCTTTTTTTCCCATGAAAACCTTGGAAAGTTTGGGGTGCGGCTTATACGCGGGTGCGGCCTATCCGCGGGTAAATACGGTAGATACTTTAAGGTCTATATAAAAGCTGTGCACAAGCCTAATTTGAATAGACAAGTTTAGTCTTTTGAATTTATTCTATTCCCAAAGTTATTACTTAATGCATAACTGGTCTTGTGTAGTTTTTAACCTTGAGGATGAACACATTATCAGTTTTACCGTATTTTAATTTAATAAAAATGTAATTACAATAATCCGTACAGGTCGGAGCAGGTGTGGCTGAAGGAATTGAAGTTGCTCTTGACCCAAGTGAACTTGAGCTCGACCCGTTAGCCATGCAGGCAAGGTATGTGTATAAGGAAATAAATTTCAGTAAACTTGAAATAAATCCGTTAGCCATAGAGGTAAGGTATACATGGATGTTGCTAGAAACTTTGAAAGGGACTCTCATTAGATTTACCATTAAATATAGCTTGTCCATGACAACTTTACAGACGGGGAAATGGACCGTCGACCAGCTATTAAATAAAACTTTGGCATACATTTGTAAGGAAAATAATTCCTATCAACTTGACATAGAATGAATGAATGAATGTGTTTTATTAGCTTCCTTAGCTTTACAATTGCTTTTGGAGTATATAGCTAATAAAATTATAGAATATTCTAATAGAATCATTGGTCATGAAATGCTAAATGATGTGAAGCCTCGAAACACAGTAAAACCCTGCGTATAAGAACCTAGAATTTTGGAGTTCAGGCTGAACAGGTTCTTATATTTTGGGGTATTTTTTCAAATAATTTGCTGATCAGGTTCTTAGTAGATTCTTATTTGCAAAAGTTATTATAGTGATAGAATTCGGGGAACTGCAATATTACTAATATGCTATAATTGTAAAGCATTTACAACAATTTTCACAATTAAAATCCAGAATTTGAACATCAAATCTGGAGTGTTTTTTTATATAAGAACCTATTTTACTTTGTCAGGCTGAATAGGGTCTTATATATTTGGGTGTTAAAATGCAAAATTTCAGCCTGTAGGTTTTTAAATCACTAGATTCTTATACGCGGGTTTTTACTGTATTCGGATGAGACGATATTACTGTATTACAGTAACAAATAGAAATTAAAAATATCCATCCAAAGTTTAAGTCCAGGTTTATTAATTTGTACCATCCACTAAAGTTGACCTTTTCCCTACAGCTGTAGCTTCTTAGCCTGGTTGGTAAGACCGCTGCAACGGTATCGCAGAGATCATTAATAAATTAAAAAATAAAACAAATAATTAAAAAAAAATTAAACATGAAAATGTACCAGCAAACACACAAAACACTCTTCTTTTACAGCCGTTTTCATTTACACATGCAGTTTGTTTCCGACGTCTTACTTGGTTTTTGTTGGACGTCAATCAAACCTTGTTTGACTCAAATTATGTCGGCAGCTGCTTTAAACGAAAGGCTTTTGATTGACGTCTACCAAAATCTAAGTAGGACGTCAGAAACGAACTGGACCCGCAAATGAAAACAGCTGTAATCTAATATTTTTAATGAGAGCAGATTTACATTTGGATTTTAAAAATGATTTTGATTTTGTTTTAGTGGAAGCATCAATTTCATTCCAAATTTTTGGTCCTTGTTCCTCAAAGAGAAAATTTTATATTTTCGTGATTTAGATATTTTTCAACTTTTTTAATTCGCAACCTTTTTTTTCTTACATACGATGTGCTATTTCATTTTTTTATCAAGATACGACGAACAAATGAAGGAGCGAGAAAGTCAGCTACAGAAGGAGGATCTGAGTGATATGGTGGCAGAACACGCAGCTAAACAACAAAAGGTAAAAGCAAAGGAATCACATTTTTATATACTTTATAGTCAATTGGTACTCAAGAAAGTACACAGACATTCCTTAGACAGTCCTAGAATTGAATATTCTTGCAATTAAATAAATAACAGGTTAAACATTTTCTTGGAAAGCTAGCGGGACCAACTCTAATAGCTAATTGTAACCGGCGCTTATCTCCGGTTTCCGTTGTTGGAAGCAGATGAGAGTCTGAATCCTTCTGGACGGGACAGTAATGTATCTGAAGTTAGCTCTGAGCAAACTTTGGGTCTTGTTTTACTAACCTTTCAGGGATAGAAAGTCGTGTAAAATTGGAGGAAAAGAAGCTCACACAGTTTTTCCAAAACTTTGCAAAGCCGGTGTTTAAACCCGGAATCTTATGGTTTGAAGGCGGAGATCGTGTCAACTACGCCAACCGCGCCGCCTTTAGCTTATGGCCTCACCTTTAACATTTTGTTTCACTTTTCTATCTCAAGAACAAAATTGCACAGTTAACGTTAATAATCATGTTGTATTTTCTCGCCAAATCGGCATTTGCAGCTTTGCCTTCTGGGATTGTTTTGGTAACTAGACCCAGTCTTCTGTTAGGTTTAGGAATTGTTAGTTAAATGTTTTTCGAGGGTTGAAGGTTCAGATTGGTTAAAAAATGATACAGATCGCCTTGCAACTTTGAGGGGTCAGGTGTTCGTCTTAGACTGCGTTCCCAGTAATGCATCACGGCTCTGTAACTGCTGAGCGCCACTTTGTTTTTCTAAAGTTCGAATAAAGAACCCATTAGCGACCGAAAGTCGCGTATAATCGCTTTTTGTTCCTTGAGCAAAATCAAGTGTCAGGTTCTTCGCACGAAGCCCTCAACCCCTTCCCTCAAAAAACTTAACTAGCGTCAAAATCCTTGCTCCCCTTAATATAATAACCGTTACCGTTGTCAGCTTGTATTGGGGAAATAAAACGTACTCTTCAGACTTATGGGTCTTAAGTACCTATGACGGGAAATTTGGACAATTATTGGCGGTTTTATACGCGCTTTCGTAGGCAAAATACAACGTCACAACAGCTTGCGACGTAATCTAGGGGAGACAGACTTTTTAGTATGGAGGAGAAGCAGAAAAGGGGAGAATGAGGAAATTAGTGTTGCTGGCACTCCCAACGGGCAAAACTCCCAAACACAAAGGAATGGCATGTGTAATTTCTGATATTAAAGTAAAAATAAAGCAAAACCTCATCGCTGTGTCCCCTGTATTACGTTACTCGACTCAGTCTATGTAACCATTTTTTGTGGCAAAATAACCGACTTTATAGCGCGTATAAAATTGCCAGTTTTTATCGTACACAACTCAAACTTTGGAATTGTTTGAAATGCTTTATTTTTCAAATTTGTAAAAAAAGATTCGGATAATGGGCTTTTTAAGGCTTTTTATTATATCTCAAAAGTTAATTTCATGTAAACAAATGGTATTATTCCCCTAAAGAAGTCAAAAAAACAAATTTCAACTTTATTTCTTCACTATGTTAGTATCTAGTTTTAGTCACTATCGTTAATCTAATATTAACCACAAAATTCATAAACTGTATTGTATTATTATTTTTATAACACAAATCCCACTTTATTCGCACTGCCCTTTCATTCAGTAGTTCAGTGTTTATTCCAGTGGGTAGAGAGATCGGACATACTTATTCATACAGGATAGTATTGATCATGACCCCTGTATATTACATTGTCTGTACATGTTTCTTTTTTGTTTGGCCTGAACATCAGCTAAGAAATACATTTAAAAATCAAACTTGTTGCAATACTCTTTGTAAACAGGTGGCAATACCTTAAAAACTGTCGAAAGGTAAAAATTTCAACACTATTTCGTTACAACCATAAAAATTCAGGAAAATTCACAGACAACGTTAAACAATTTTCATTTTTTTTAACAATTCGGCGGTGTGTTTGGCGCAATTTGTAAAATCCCATTTTCGATCCCGAACACTGCTGAACTTTGAACATTTGTGTGACCTTCTTTTCCGCCAAAGCTTCCATTGGTTTCCATCCTTGTGAGGTCGGTAAATGAGTACCAGCTTTGGTTGGGAAGTAATCTGCGATGGATTAGTGTCCCATCCAGGGGGAGTCAAAAGAGACCTACAGAAGCGAGTGCGACTCCGAGCACGAGTACGAGTTTTGACAGAGCGAGGACAACGAGATGGCGCGACTGCCTCGCTACTTCCGCAACGCGCGTGACTATTTTTTTAAAAAGCCTGTACTCGTACTTGGAGTCGTACTCGCTTCTGATGGTCTGTCATCCGCTTAACACTACAGAAACCGGAGATAAGAACCGGCCCTATGGGACACCAGCATCGTAAAATGATTTTAAAAGCTTTTTAAAAATGATTTTATCCCTAGATTCAAAACGATCACGTACGAAAAACATTCCATTAGGTATCTAGGACCACATTTGTGGAAAAAGTTGCCTATAAGTTTAAAGAACTTAACAAATTTAAAGCAATTTAAAAATAAAATTAGGAATGAAGATCTTTATACTAAACTATACATACAGGTCAGAAATGTGCTACAAACTGTTATTTGTGTAATTCCTAATACCATAGTGTACAAATTTTTATAGCTTATATTTATAGTATCCTTCTTAATACATACATATATTCTTAGTTTTTAAGTCACTATATTATATATTTCATAACTTACTAATAGACTCTATGTTTAAGTTATTATTATTATATATTTAATAACGTAGCTTTTATGTTTTATATATATATTTATTCTAATTTTGTGTCACCAATTAGTGTTGTTATACGCTAAAGTACTCTGACACCTTAATAAAGTTGATTGATTGATTGATTGAAGCGTTTTTGAACTTTAACATTAATAAATTCTTTAGTTTTTGTATTAATGTTTTTTTATTTTCATCTGTTACAGAAAAGAAAGAAGGCAACGGACAGTGGGAAGGCCGCAAAGAAATACAAAGAGTTCAAATTCTAGGAAAATCTTCTATCAAAGTAGACATTTTAAAGGCTGTGACAATTTGCTTTCTTTTCGTATTGTACAAAATGAAACTAATATTTACTTGTTTTTAATACAGATTTTCCTGAGATGAAATTTCTTATCATCGTTAAGAGCAGAGAAGATCAAAGTCAGTCGTGTTTTATGTTTAGTTTTGTAAATCATTTTACCACAAAAACTCTTTGAAAATACAACAAGATCTGAAGTAAACTTGGATCCAATACAAAAAAAATTAAATGCTGTATAAAGTTATTCGTTGCAGAAACCCTTTGACCAATCGTTGCCCTTTTTATGGGTTTAATAAATCCAAGAAATTTATCACGTGGTATAATTTAATTTTTCACCTATGCCCTACAGGGTCTCCTCATTTCGAGAGAAATCGGGGGGTCTTGGGAATATGTCATGAACGCTCCAAACAGGAAGCGTAAAAAGGAAATTGATTTCTGTTTGTGTGCTAATGTGTTCTAAGGATGTTAAATTTGATGCTATAACTACAATGTCTGAATGTACCGTAATGGCAGTTACACGCTTTTTGTTTTATAAAAACCATTATTATATTGTTAGATAGTTTCCTGCAATCTGATTCAGTGATTGGCTGCTGAGAGGGCGAGATTTCCCTGTAATGACCGGTCATTATGACATTTTATAATGACGGGTCATTATGAGATTTTTTTTTTGGCATTTATTTTTGACTTTATATTTTTGAAGAAATCATTATTGCCTGGTTTTCGTGACGACTGCCGATTCGGCTGAGTGAACATCGTCTGAAATGAGTGCGCGCACGCGCAAGCGGATATGGAAATTAACTTCGGTGTTTTTTTCGTTTTCTTCCAAAAATAGACTAAAGGCCAAATAATAAATAACTTATTAACCTTGTTCGTTCGGTCATTACAGGGAAATCTCAGACCTCTGTCTTGTTCGGTAATGACCTCGCAGTCGTTCGGTCATTACAACAAGGCCTCGGTCTGAGATTTCCCTGTAATGATCTCACTTTCGGCTGAGGCTGGGCTGTTCTTTAAAACTTTTTGGCGATTTCAGTCTCAAATTGTTCTTAAATAAAATTCTTAAATTTGTGTGATCAAAATTTCAGTCTGGTAATTGTTGTTAGCTTGTTCTTAATTTTCGGGCAAGTCTCAACCTGGGTGTTCTTATAAAGTTTGTTCTTATAATAAAAAAAGCGTGCAGGTGTGACTTTCTTGTTTGAAGCGGGTGTTAAGCTTGCCCGCTCCATTTAGCAAAGAGATTTATTAAAAACACTTACTTTTAACTACTAACTCCCTAAATCATTTAATTACCTCGCACTCATGGCTATTAGATATTGTCTACAAACTCAAGTCATAAAATTGACATGTGAGCTCAACAGAGGTAAACAGCATTTCGTTTTTGGTGTGAGCGATCGCAATGGTGGAATTTCTTTAGTCAAACTTTGACTATTTTAGGTTCATCAGATTGAATGTTGGTATCTGAATTTTACGATTCTGTAAAAGTGTTTTTTTAGTACAAAATTTAGCTTAGCACATAAACAAGAATGGTAAAAATTAGGTTGCCCTATAGAGAAAGTGATGCCACAAAAAATTGAAATTTTTGCTTACATGTTAAAAATTTATCTTGCCGCGAGGCAAACGGGCAACGTATTGTTCTTAGATATGATTATGCTATTTATAAATTGCAGTTCAAACGAACATTCCTTGGAGCCGACTTTAAGAAGCTCTAACATCGTCAGTTGCCTTGAGAATTCCTTAAAAATCAAACCAATCCCTGTTTATAAAGACAGTTTTTGTCCTAGAAAAGTTTTTTAATTTGTTCAAAGGACCTTAGAAAATTTGAAAGTATCGCTGATTTTTCTTTCATGTAGAAAAAAAAACATTTATATAGCCCTTATCCATCGCTGCCCTAAGCGCTTCACAAGTGATTACAGGGTTTGACAGTTGCGGGTCTTATTGAGAAGCCATTCAAACAGTAGATGCAATTAAAGAGCTGAGTAACCATTGCGTTCTTTGGAGTAGTACACCGCGCCATCTTCGGTGAAGAAGCAACGGCGATTTGCTGAGCTACAGTAGGTGTAATCACAGTGAAGAAAAACGCATTCAAGGTCACCATGCTCACATAACGAACAACTTCAAACACCTCGTCTTTTAGTACAAATGATCCGATTAAGCGAGTCCAAAATACCCTTCAAATACCTTGTTAAGTTGTAGGATAGGCTCTACTAAGAAAGCTGTTGTGAGAACTACCAGCGCCATACCGAGGAGAAAGGTATCTTGGTATCTAAAACAGATACTGTTGATGGTGCTTGTTTTGAGCTATTGTGATTGAGAATAACCGGACAAACATGTTATTTTCTTAGAGAAAAGTCGCAAAATGATAACTTGACTCTTTGCGAATCAACATGACGTTTGCTGTGACGAAGTTTTTTCTCCTGGTATCCAGACTTCAAGAGTTTTTACGGTTTCCCGTCGGTCAAATTTTTTTCGCGACTTTTTGAGGACAACTAATTTGAAATTCCTAAGGCTACATGTTGAGAAAATTTTTTCTTGAAGGTTCTTGTATATTAAATGTATCTTTCTCTGGGTGTAAGAATTCTTAAAGGGATTGGAAAAGAGTTTTGTAAAAAAATTTGCGCTAAAAACGTAGAATTGTTTGAAATCGCGACCACAGAACATCAAAGGCTCGAACTAAAAGTAGAAAAAGTAAGTTTTTCTTTATTATTTAAACTTTATTGTGAAAAAAAAAACACCGGCTGGGCTTCCTGGGGTCTCAAGTTAGTGCCCAGTCTTCCTCCCCAACCTAAATTAAAACATGGCTGCCAAAAAGTTGACTGGAGGGGTTCTTCGGACGTACATTGCTGCAGGAAAAGCATCTCCTTCACCTCCGCTGGGCCCGTCATTGGGACAGGTAAGTAACCAAAATGATTTTCACCTCTAGCTTTACTATAGCATAAACGCGGTCTCATGCTCTGAACATTTCAACCAGTTCCCGCTTGACTCGGCTGCTTTAATAGCAGGAAAGTTTCTTCTTTTTTTAAGCTTATTTTTTGTTAACTTACTTTTTTTAGTTCCAGCCTTTGAGGTTCTGTGGTCGCGATTTAAAACAATTTTTTAGCGAAAATGTTTGTACCAAACTCTTTTCCGAACCCCTTTAATAGATAGAACGAACATAATGGTGACAAAACAAAGAAGAACTTCACTGGTTCTTACGAGGTAAACCCTTCTCTGGGTGTAAGAATGAATTCTTAATAAGAATTCTTACACCCAGAGAAGGGTTTACCTCGGTGTAAGAACCTGTGAAGTTTTTCTTTGTTTTGTCACTATTATGTTCGTTCTATCTATTGTTTTGACTTCATTGTTTTCTTTGTTCTACGTCACTCGTGTACTTCACAGGTTCTTACACCGAGGATGAGCCTCAGAGAAAGATACATTTGACAGAAAGGTTTTTTATATGCCAGCATAAATGTCAGTTGAAACTCATTACAAACAGCGGATCGAGTTCTTTAAGTATTATAAATTGTGAAAACAAAAAATGTTTTTAAATATTATACACGAATTTAAATTGTTTTCTATTTTGATACTATACTGACACTCAAAAGACTCCTGGAAATTTTAACCATTAATCAACAAGAAAAGTGGATGGCAAAACTTTGTGGCAGCACAACAGCCCTATACCAGAAAATTAGATTATACTTGTATTATTTACAAAAGTAACTCATTTTATGTTACCGCAAATGAAAAACAGTGATATAGCTAAAAACTTTGTAATGCACCTATCATCGGCTATCCCCTGGGGGGGGGGACCCAGGGCAGGGGTGGGGACTTTGTGAAAACCCCCCAAAAGCTGTTATTTTCCCCCTCTTAGGTGGGGACCACTTGGCTAAAAGCTGTCAATTTCCCCCTCCTGTATCATGGGGACCACTTGGCTGGAAGCTGTTAATTTTTTTTGTGTCATATAGTGTACTCCAACAAATTTTTCTTCCCCACAATGATCAAAAAAACTTTCTAATTTCCCCCACCTATATGGGCACATCATCACTCAATCCCCCAGATAAGTCCCCATATTGTTTTGTATTTGCCTGGGGTCTCCCCCCAGGGGATGGCCGGTGATTGGTGCATATAAACTTTAATTGTTGAACCCCCAGAGAGGAGTAAACATCCCACAGTTTTGTAAGGAGTTCAATGAACGGACAAAAGATATAAAGCAGGGCGTACCTATCCCAACAAGAATAACTTACAAGGTACATTTCTTAATTATTTGAAAATGTTATTTTTTCAGAAATTTGAAATATATAAAAGTCAACCCTTCTCCCTGCTTTTGGTGGGAAATTCTGACTTTGTGGGCTAAGCTCGCACTGTCTGATTTTTAAACATTTTGTTTTAGAGACAGGTTTTTTCCATCAAAGCAAAAAAAAAAAAACTGCAGAAGAGAACTGGATTTTAAGTCCATAAATCAATGAAATATAGTATAAAGCATAAGTACAACCAATTTATAACTCAGCTGATTTCAGCCATAAATTTATATTTTTCTTTTTAGCCACAATGGAGTGAATGTTAGAAAAAGTTGGCCTTAGGAATGGATGACCTTTATTCAGAAAATTATGAATAAATATAGGAGTTAAATCAACACTTAATTAGAGGTTGCAACCATAAGTAACTAGTACAAAAATAGAATGACTATTAAAACTGGAAGCACATTCCATGCAAGTAAAGCAGTTGATCAAATAAAGTCATTAATATTTAAACATTAGCTGGCATGTGCAATGCCATCTCCGTACTCAGATTTTGCTCTCAATTTAACTAAAATGTGACAATACCAGATTTTGTAAACATGATGGGAAGTTGATTTGTAGGGATTGTCTTAATGTACAGGAAAAACGAACAATAACTGTAGTTATTTAGGACAAAGCACACCATAAACACCTTTAGTTTTATTTAGTATAATTTAATTTATGTAACCCTGTAAATACATAGAAATATAGTTAACATGTAATGTCAAAGAAATTGTCACAATATTTAGTGCCGAGAAAAATACTATCCTTGTGTCTAATAGTTGTAAACCAGGATTTTACTTTGTTTAATGTACATTAAGACTGTTTTGTCATTTGCATGAAGCAGATAACAAAGTTTACTCTAGTAATAGTTCTCAAGTTACCAAAGCTAGCTTTGATTTGTATCAAGAAGGATATATTCTTAAAAATGTACATATTGCTTTTAGGCTGACAGGACTTATTCCTTTGAAATTTCAACTCCACCAGTTTCCTATTTCTTAAAATCTGCTGCAGGAATAGAAAAAGGAGCTCAAAAACCAGGTGATGAAATGCTTTGTGTAGTTATAAATGTTAAAATACGGATTCCAAGCATCTAAATAGTTTATTGGTGTGATTTGAGTGAAATAAAGTTAAATAGAAGGATAACTTGTGGCAGTAATTCAAGGAATTAATAAAATTTACTCTCCCATTTTTCCTTTTCTTTAGCTGATCCTGCTCCCTTTTTGATATGTTATAAATTTTGAGATAATTTACCATGGCATCACCTAATATATTCTCAATATATTTTGTCAGCTTCTATTTTTCTTATGGCAATGGTAATTAAACATTTCAGCCTAGAGTTGATGTCTTTAGTGACACCTCACCTATATTAGACCTGTTGACTAATGAAGGCCAGCTGTATTAGTATTGTAAAGTGTTAAGTACTAATAAAGTATTTTATGGTACTAATAGTTATTCATTTTACTTTGAACTCATAGGGCGAGAAGTTGTTGGTACAGTGACATTAAAACAAGTATATGAAATTGCAAAAATTAAACAACAAGACAAAGTTTTCAAAAATGTTCCATTAGAAAGTATTTGTAAAACTGTCATTGGTTCAGCAAGGAGTATAGGAATACAAATAATTCCTGGAAAGAATGAAGACAGATAGGGGCCACTGTATTAGCAAGAATATTTCTAGAAAATAAATTCATAATGTTAATGATAAAATTCATTGTCACAAAAAATTAATTCTGCACTTTTTATTTATTATGGAAGAAAACGAGACAGAGTTCTAACTTCTACTTCATTTGCTTATTCTTCCAACCACCTGATGTTTCAGGCAAGTATGCAGCTTTTCCTGCAAGGGGGTGGGTGCACTTTAAGCTTGAGCAGACCTTAGGTTATCAGTCCTTAAAATATGATATCTAAACATTCAATTCTTATATCTGATGTGTAACAACAGTTTGTAATCCGGCATTGTGAGCTTTTCCTTGTTCTATTGCTTTCTTAGACTGCTTTGAAATCATTCGACTATTTTCTACTCATGTTTGTGAGGTTTTTTTAACAACAATATGGATAAGATAACATGAAAAAGTCGAAAAATATCTACTATATAATTTGTAGTCCCGACCTGAACGGCTGTCCACTTTCTTTCTTTTATTTCATCCCTTTTTGATTGTTCTTATCTTGCCGTATTTGGTCTGACTGAGCGGACCTTTTTATCAGGTGGGGGGTGCATGTGCATCCGATGCACTTCCCCCCCCCCTTGCATATGTGCCTGTGTTTATAAGAACTTTTTAAACAAACAAGTTTATTTTATTAAATAATTTTTTTGAAAACCCCATCATGACTTTTTTTTATATTTCAAGAAGAGCAAAATCACTATGGTCATTTATGGTTTGAAGCATGTTCTTTTGATTTCAACTTGTAATTGTGGCATACTTAAAGTGCCTATGAAACAAAGTTTTTTTCGCACATTTGGAAAATATAGCGCCTCAAATGTGTTCGATTCCAAAGTTTGAGTTGTTTAAGATAAAAAACTAGTGATTTCATACACAGTTTAAAATGGTTATTTTGCCACTAAAATGGTCACAAACCTTCTTATAGACCTAAATTTGGTCTCTTAAAATAAAATGCTGCTTCCTGTGCATGTTTTTTTGTTCAGGTAGGTAGTTTACCCATCCCTCCCCCCTTGGTTTGTATAGTTCAGCTTTCCTTTCATCTTCATTAAAAAAATCTGAAAGAATATATCATGCAATTTTTGAGAAGCACAGCTTTGAACTTTCTCTGATCTTTGTTTCAATTAAACTTGGTTCTCTTCCCTAGATTTTGATTTCTTTTTACACAGCAATCCAATGGGCCAGCGTTTACTCCTCTTTCTTCCATAGCTTTCAGCTGTTTCCAGGGTTGTAGAGAGGGTCCCCTTTGAACCACTCTGAGATCTTGTTGAATCAAGATTATGCTTGTTTTTACACGTGATTCCACGCCAACATTTCTGTAGGATTTTTCTAAATTCTCTCCTGATTTCCTTGTGTCTCCAAGCGTAGACTGCAGGATTAACCGCACTGTTTGAATACAATAACACTCTCACCCAAAAACGAGCAAGTCGACTAGATGGTGTTTCCTCATTAGCCATATGGTACAGAAGCATAATAATCCGCGGATAGACAAGGACTATAAAAGCGCTAATTACAAACGCAATTGTCTTCGCAGCTTTGCGTTCTTGCCGTTGCGTCGTCGTCTCTTGTGCGTCCAACCTAGCGTCCGCAACGCGTTTTGCTCGTGGATCCATAGACGCAGATACGGACAAGCGGATCACATTGTTCAAAGTCTTATTCGCCATACGGCGCTGAACAAACATTGCTATTTTGAAAATTTTGTAATAAGCAACTAGAATAACCAGAGTCACACACAAAACAAATGCGACGAAAAATATTAGGAATGGCTTGTCACTAACGCCTGGGAACTTTGGAACGGAAGTCACAAAAATTGCTATTATCCAAATCACGGCAATGGCAACAAGAACTTTCTTGGTGGCGAATCGAACGGAGGTCAAATATCGTACTGGACAAGACAGCGCAACACACCGGTCAATGCTCAGTGCAGCGAGGCAGGATATAGAAGCGATGATATTTACTCTACCAACAAAGCCAGCAATTTCGACTGCTACCTTGTGAACTTGGCTGGTCCCTTTGTACAAGTTGACGTGCTGTGAAATTCTCATAGGAACCAATACAGAACACACCAGCAAGTCTGCAACACTTAATGACACAATGAATAAGTTTGTTGCATACTGAAGCGATTTATTCCTCAATATAGCCACGATAGTGAGAGCGTTGCCCAACGTGCCTGCGATACAAATCAGCACCTCCATTATAGCAGCGAAAAGCACCCAACCGAGCGCCATTTCTGAGGCCGATGAGTTTATGTCAAGGGATGAGTTATTGGCCATTACAAAACTTATTTATCCGATTTTTTGCAGTTTTGATTCATTGAAAATGGTGGAAAGAAAATATACCTTGTTTAGGCAGATGTACCTACCGACTGGTTTTGAGGGTTTTGCATTTCCGCGTTGAACTGCATTCCGCAATTTGAATGTTAAGACAGTGACATCACAATGACGCTTTTTCTGCAACAACTTCCGGTTACTACCAGAAATTTTATCCGTTAGCGCTTTTATCATTTGAAACCACATAATTTTCATGTAAAGTGTTTTATTTATCCATTTGCAATATCAGTCTGGGCTGCCTGTACTGAAACAAGCTGGGGAACCGGAATGTATTTGTTTTTACTCGTTGGGCGGCAACATTCAGCCCCAGTTATTAATAAAAAGTTTAATCAAGCCAGGCTTTTGGTAAATGTGATTTGTGAAATACTGCAGTTGAAGTTTTTTAGCTTTGATTTCAAATATTTCAAACGTTAATCTGTTGTCCTTTTACGAGCTACCCCAGTCATACAGTCATACTTTTCCCCAGTTTATGCTCGGGCAGAGCTGTCCGAGGAGCTCTTGACAACATCGAATCTACCAAGATGGAGATCAAACACGTTAGTTTTTCTTCTTGTAAGCGATTTTTATCGGAATTAATTAAAATATAACGAAAACTTGTTGAGTTGGATGCACTAGTCATGGATTTATAGTTTTCTCTTTAAGTTTGCTTCCCTTCCTAAAGGGAAGGCTTTATTTGCGCTAAAGTAGAGTCCTAAAAAGCGAATTCAAAATGTCGAAAGCAACCAAGAGAAAACACGTTTCTCGAGAAGTCTTGGATGATTACGTCGTTCCAAAAGAAAACCAAAAAATTGTCAAGGTATATAATTTCTTAAAGACTACATCTTATTCATTATTTTAGACTAAAAATCAATCCTTATCTTTTCGCTTTTTGAGAAAATTGTGTATTAATAGTACTTGTGCAAAACTTGAAAACTATAAATAATTTTAGATTGTATTTGACATAATTATGATAAAGGCTTTGATAGAGGAATTAGCGCAATTTGTTAGTTTTGAGCAGATTGTCGAATCCAATGGCTTGCTCAACTTAAAAAAATATTCTTAGTTAAGATTTGTTTTATGTTGAATAAACTAAATTGTGTTTTTCATATATTATTAACTCATTATTAAATTTCAACCTTAGATGTTGCATTTCTGTCATCAGCTATATTGGCACAGAATAGAGTTATTTGGAACTAATGATCATATTAAACAGTACACAGATCATTTCACAATTTTCTAAAAATATAAAATACAGGTTCTTGGTGGCCGTGGTAATAACTTGCATGAGGTGAAGTCACCAGATGGCAAGACATTCTTAGTGAGCATGCCTACCAAGTTCAGAAAGAATGTATGGATTAAAAGAGGTCAGCTTTTAAACAGGCCAGTACTGTTACTTTGGATTTCGCAGATTGTACTATATAACGTTGTATTACACTGTTTGTACTGTAATATTTCACAGATTGTATAACAAGAATGTTGCATGCTTAAATATTGCACCTATCAATATTAAACCCCCAGGGGGGGGGGAGGTCAGGCAAGGGGTGGGGATTAGATATTTTCTTTGTTTTTCTATCAAATGCTTAACCCTCAGGCTTACTATATAAGGGCCGTCAAATGAAACCTAAGGCCCCCACCTGGGGATATTTTTGATGGTTAAAATTTATAGTTTTTGTCAAATCTCCCCACCCTGGTACAGAGCTTAAATGAAATACAAATTGGTCTAATGCTCACCCTGGCCTCCCCTCTGGGGGCTTAATATTGATAGATGCATAAGTTAAATGATTTCCCAAGAAGAAATTTTACCTTTTTAATCTACAAACTAAGATCCTTATATGGCTTTTCTAAATATCTTTAAATGTTTTATATTTTAAAACTAACCACCTCAGCAGACTATGATGGCAGCATTAGTGTAAATTAGGTCTCTTTCTTCCGACCAAGAGTTTTGGACTCAATTCTGGGCTCTGCTGAGATTTGAGAACTCTTGTGACTTTATTTTTGACCAGAGCTGACTCAGCTTTGAACTTTTACCAAGAAGGTAATTAGAGTACAGCTTCTTCTCTGAGCTAATCTGCAATCAATGAGTGTCCCATTTAGGGGGAGCTCAAGACTATCATCCTCTAAACCAGAGATAAGCCACTAAGGCAATAGGCATGTAAAAGGATTTTGCTTCCTAGTTAGAATTATACTAGTTAATCTTAGTAATTAATCAAACTACAGTGGAATCTCACAATATAACCACCTCCATAATATGACCACCCCTTATAACAACCACTTTTTTGTGGCCCAAACAAAACAAAAGCCCACACATTCTGTTATTTGAAAACCCATTTACACAGCCACCCCATTAACATGACCAAATTTCTGTGGCCCAAAGGTGGTGGTATTAAGTTGCTACTGTTTGTAAAAATTTGCAGTGAAATTCTGGAGAATTTCCATTGATTTTCTTTTCAGGTGATTATGTGATTGTAGAACCCATTGAAGAGGGAAATAAAGTGTGTGCAGAAATTGTGCATATTTTGTATTCGAAGCAGGTCAAATACCTCAAACAGGAAAAACTCTGGTGAGATATACTTTTCAAACTGTTGTATTGATATCAAGGCTGCAAATAAATTTTGTCAAAAGGTATGTCATTTGTCAGGCCAGTTCAAGTTTGGACCTGACAAGAAGCCAGTCTGGTCAGACAAAAAAAATTAAGTATGTAGAAATAAAATTTTAGAGTGTGATCTGTTAATACATTTCAATATCTTAATTTGACCTAGCAGTGAAAATTTAGACTATGCAAAATAATGACTGTTCAATTTGTTTTTTGAGAAGAATCAGGTCTACCAAAATGGTTTCGTGATGGCCAATTTAATTTGTTTTATTTCCATTTTGTCTTGATTATTAGATGTCTTTCATGGTTATTTCTAAGGATACATTTGATAACATAATCAACAAAACAGACAAATCTAACATATAGATATAGATTTTTACCACTCTTAGGTGGACAGAGAACCTTGAGCAGGTAAGCTATACAAGAAGGTCTCCAATGGCCTACAGTTTAATGCCCTTATCCGAGAAGACGCAAAGGTCTTAGAACCATAATTTACAGATGTTAGAGCAAAGGCAGCACCTTCTCCTTAATCATTTTAAGACCCTAAGTGTTGGTTCAGCCGGGAATTGAACCCCGGCCTCCCACACAGCAGACTGGCACCTTACCAACTAGGCTAACCAGGCGGTTGTTATTAAGCAACATTTTGGCTGTCAATGTTTGGGGAGGCTGACATCACACTTCATCAAACTGGCCTTCATGCTTCCTCATCACTCTTGAAGAGGGTTTCTTGAGATTCTTTTGCTGAGCTGAATTCATTCAAAGACTCTTTCTGAGGAACTGCACTTTTTGTAGATCTTTGCTTGTACACTTTCCTGAGCTTTTGGTTGGGGCATCTTTGCAATTTGCCCTATCCTACTCCATGAGAGCTGTTGAGGGATGTCAGGTCTCCGTTGTTGGTCCTTCCTCTTTAATTCTCAGGATATCCTGAAGAGTTCCCTGTGCGGAGAGTGAAGCTTTCTTGGCCATCTTGTCTCCTCCCAAGCTGCTGAACATTCTTTCCAAGGCAGTGTTGGATACAGGAAGAGTAAAGAGTAAATGTATCAACAATAATGTATTTCCATCCCACAGATCATGATGAATGGAAAACTTTGTACCATGTTGCTATGTAATGGTGAGAAGAATATGAAAAATACTGCAATTTTAGTATATTCAACCATATCATACCATTCATTGACCACTTGCAGCTCTAATACCTGGAGTCCTTGTTGTTTTAAAGATTATTGTTGCCTTACACTGTGCAGAATGACTTTATCCATGGACTCATTCCTCCTGCTTCTAAAATCCCATGCTTTACAGTTTAACATGGAGGCAATAGAGGCAATCGTATTGCTATCACCAAGCAAGCTTCCATTGCATCATTCAACAAAAAATGAATGTAGGAGTTTGCATCTTTCTTTAAATGTTCAACAGCATTTTCAAATCCAGAAAGCTTTGTGCCTTTACATTCCTCATTGTCTACCTTGTCAAGGTAGTGTTTGACAGTTTGGAGTTTGTCCAGCTGTGAGACAGTGACTGCATCAACATCTGCCTGAAATGTTTGGGACAGAACAGCAGCTGGCTGTAAGAAATCAAGAGAGAAGCAAGAGTAAACACAGAGTTTACCACTTTTCCACTTTCAATTCTAAGATCACCTTTCAACTTGGTTTGTTCTCTGGATTTGACTGATTTATCACAGCTCAGTGTTCTGAGGTGTTGAATGAACAATCCAAGCTTGTCACTAGAACCATTAAAGCTGATAGTTTGTGGCAAATCCATCTCAAGTACCACTGGCTCATTTTGACTTCACTGCACCCTCTATAAATTGAAAACTCTCTTTATATGCCATGAAGTGAAGCTCCGAAAGACCTAGATTTAGTTTCTTTCATATAAAGGTAATATAATCTCAGCAATCTGATATAATATCAACAGACTACAAACCAAGCATAAGACAGCATTTTGCATAATGTTATGAATCAAATAATACAATAAACTATTCCATATTTGAGCTACAAACTCCAAGTAAAATAATTTTTTATGGTATCTGAAATGCATGGTCACAGTGTCTGACCAGGCAATGCTTTTATGGGTCAAAACCTCAAATTTTCTGGACATTTATCCAGTGACAAACTGTTACTTTTAATCTTGGTAGGGATTTTCTCTCAGCACTCCAGTCTCCACCCTTTAGATTTATAAACCTTCAATAATAACATTAATGAGGATTAGGGATATAATTATTGCAGCTGTAGGTATTTCAAAGAGCTCAATATCAGTTACATAATCAGGTATCTTAATAACTTACTTAAAGTTTCTTTTTTTGTAATTTGATGCCACATGTAACTTTAATTGTTAATATGATCAACTTCTTTTTGTATATAGGCCAGCAGAATTTTCTGACAAGTTGCTGGAAGATCAGCTTGTAAATCAAGATGATAAAGAAAAGTAACTGAACTTTATACTTAAATTACATTTTTGCTAGAAAGTTTACATGATTGTATGTCTCTATAAATTAGTCAGATAGTTTAAAACCTATGGATTGAGAACTTAAATCCAATCCATTATTTGATCATAGGTAATAGTTAAATGACTACAAGGGTCCTTTAAATATGGAAGGTTTGTTAGAGCATTTTTTTTTTGAAAACTTAAAATTTTAAACTCAAGGAATTATGTTTGGGGTAATGAGTTACATTATGTGTTTTTTTTTTACCCAAATAATAGATCTCCAGCTGCTATTTTGCTATAAAATTTTATTTCACTGTAGAGATGCTTATTTCCAGTAAAACTGTTGCTTATGTTGAGCTTACTGTTTTTTGGTTTTAGCAAAGATGTCACAAATCACTCAAAGAGGCTTAATTTTGTTGAGTCTGCACGTTCAGTCAGTGAAGGCTGGTAGAGCAACCAGAACTTTAGAGTTTTGTCTCTGTAACTTAAAAATTTTTAACTTACATTTTAATAGATATTATACAATATTTTATAAATCAGTTACACTTGCCCATTTTATTTTAATAATTACTGAGTTAGTTAATAAAATACATTTAAACTTTGTTATTCTGTTATCAGCGATTCCAAACTAAGAGTTGAAGGCAGTCCTGCCGATGATAATGATGTAAGTGATGAAGATGATGACAGTGACTTGTTTGTAAACACCAATCGGATGACATTTGTGACTTACACAGAAAGTGATTCTGAGAGTGATGGTGGTGATGAGGAATACACTGATGATGAAAATGATGAACAGAAAGAAACGTGCCGCTGAGCCAACAAGGAATGATGCAAGACCAATCAGCAACTGCTCTGCCATTAACTTTCCAATGTTCCATTGCCAGAATGGCTAATGCTTCAGTACTTGAAATATTAACCGTTTTTTCATCGCCATCAATTTCCATAAAATAAAGCTACAATTGTGTATCTGTGGCAGTTAGGACAAGGGAGTAGTTTACTATTCATACATGTTTGTTATTTTTTTTTAAATGCGGTGTAAGTGTGACTGCAGTAGGTAAAACATCCAATTTAGTTCTTTCTAGGTTGACATGTTTACTCATCGCTGTTAGTAATCAGTGCTTGTCATTTGAAGCGCGTGATCACGATCGGGCTTGCACACCATTGAGCATCTAGAATCAATAAGAGAAAAGCGTAAAACAGGGCACCTAATTCACAGAAAATCACTTGCCTGCGAGTAAAAAATGTACATCAATCATCAGCGATTTCTCTGTTCAAAGTCTGAGTTTTTTTGTTGCACACATTTCTGAATGGAATTGCATTATGAACTTGAAAACTTTCCAACACTGATTGTCACCCTGATCACGATTTCCATTTTAATTCTGAGACAATCGTACCGAGGTTTTCATGGGTGGTTTCAATCTCCAATCATCAATAAACTTTTATTTGTCTGCTTGCTGATGTGCACTGTTGCTGGATTGGATTTGCAAATCCTTTCATCAACAATTGTGATAATGTGATTTAACTTCTAAATAAGGAAAATTATCAAAATTAATGTGAATTACTATAGGGGAAAAATCTCGCACATAAAAGATATCAGGAGAGCTTTTTTCAATTCACCAAGAATTTTCAAGCGACAAGCACTGTCAGAGTAATCTGATGTTTTGAGTATTAACTCTCTTCAGAACAACTTTTCTCTGCCAAAAGGTTAATGCTCTAAATGTTAAATCTGTGCGCTTATTATGGCGATGGTTAAACATTTTAACCTGGAGTTCATTAAACTGCTCATTTTTTTATCTTTAGTTAGTAGTAGTTTGGCCACATGTACCTATAACCAAACTGTAATAATTTTTCTGTTCTTGTATTTCATGAGCTTTTAAGTGAGAAATTATTATATTTTATCACTTTTCAAAAGCAATATGCCATCAATGGAGAAGATTCTTGAAAGCATAGAAGAAAACTTTAGATATCCTTGGACAATCAAATGTTTTAGCATTTTGTGTTTCTGTCATTTTTTCTTATTTCTTTCTAAGCCAATAGTTGAACTGTTACTACAATAATTTAGTTTTGCACAAACAGCAACACTAATCAGTTTTCCTGTAAGCTCATTTGCAAAACAATTTTGTATGTGGACCGATTTTCGATGTCAGATTGCCTTTTTCCAGTTTTTGACCTAACAGATGTCAGGAAAAATCTTTTACACAGTATCACTAAAAATAATAGGCCTTTTGCAGGTGGGGGCACATGACCACAGTTACTTTAAATCAATCAGGTATTACAAAATTATGGTATCCAGAAATGGAAAGAGCAGGTTGCCATTAGTAAAATGGCAAAGTTTCAGCGATTGACTTCAAATATGTAAAAAATGGCAAGCAACAGAAAATAGGATATTTTCTAAGGATTTATATGATACATTGCATGGTGAGCAAGCGTTGTAATTTCTTCTTTTCAACAGTAAGCTTGTCTTTTGAGAAGGAAAACTTAGAAAATGATTATCAAAAACTGGGAAAATTGTTTTACAATCTCTTTATCTCATAAAGAATCAAAGTAATTGACCATTTAATACAGGTTAAAATGTTGATCACAGCTGCTTAATGGAGGTGACCACTTTAATGAGGTCAAAATTACAGTAAAAAAAGGGGCAATTTTTGGTACTTTCAAAACTAACTGTCGAATAAATAAAGGTTAAATTGCATTTCATGAATGCTAAGAGATACAAAATTGTATCTTTGAAAGCTGGAACCTAATCATTTGATGTGTGCTTGTTCACGTCAGAGACCTTCAAATTTTTAACTCTTCTACCTCTAATATGAGAGGTTATGTTCAGTGAACTTTGTAAGTAATGGAAAAGTCTTGCAATAAATCAATTCCTGGATTTATCTTTAGCCCTTCATTAGAGCAACTGAAATATTAAGAAAATTCTGGTTTTTATGAAATTAACTGGATATAATGTATGTCTACCATGACATGTGAGGGCACAAAATAAATTAATGAGGAAGCTACTGCAGCTGTTCTTAAGTTAAGTTGACAGCCATATAAACCAAGTGCCTTGCTCTCTTGTTATCACCTAAAAGCAGCTTTTTACTTCATTAACATTTTGTCTGTTTTTTGTTTAAAGGAAATACTAGAAACTTCAACATGCCTGCATCATAAAAAGTTACAAAAATTCCATATATTAATTTTTATTCTCAACCTGCTTTATTTACATCCAAATATATTTATTTGACAAGAGAAATATGGAAGTCAAAAGCCTAGTTCTTTCAGTAGTTTCACAGTAGCATTTCGATGTTTTCCTTTCAATTTGATTTGGCTCGTAAATTCATTAATTTGACAGTCTATATCTTTTCCCAAGCGTTGTCTTAGGCAAGCTTCTAACTCCTGTCAAAAGAAAAAGAATGTTCAATATGAAGGTTTTTCATTGGAGCAGGCTCACTCAAAGGTGAACACTTATTTTTGAAATTAATTTTTGTATTGCAATTATTAGTAATATGATTACCTTACTCAGCATTTCTATGAAGGTTATTTCATAATGCATCAATCAAATCGAAGCTTAAACATCCCCCCCAGACATCTGATCAGCTTTCATACCTGCGGGGGCAGGAATTTAAATGTAAAGGAGGGGGAGGGTCGGGCATTTGAAGTGATCAGTGCAGAGCAAAATGGCAGGTAGTACTGTTGCAGAAGGTGGCGTGAATTGAATAAATGGTGGGGCATTTGATCGGCAATCTTGTCCCAGGGGTAGGGAATTTGACCATAAAAATTTTAATATGTTTAAGCTTCGATTTGATTGATGCATAACAATAACAAACATTACCATAATTAATAATTCTTAACAATTACATACCTTAAGATCTCCTTTAATTTTCCTTATAACAGTTAAATGTTGGTTTCCACCTCTCCTGATGTCGCTATACACAGGTAAATTGTTGGTGCGTGATCGCCTAATGTAAAATGGCAGGTTTGGTGGGGGTTCTAAAAAAGACATTTAAAACAATAATCAGTGATGGAAATTCTGCCGTGTTCTAAATAATTTTAAAAAGGCAGGGAGCCCTAATTTACACATCAATCACAAATCTAGAACATTTCATCATAAACACAAAATTAAACTTATTCTTTATCAATGTTAAGTCAGATCTAGAAGGCCAAGGGCGATTAGACCAGGCATATGATATCAGGGGCAAGGGGTTTAAAATATAGTAACACAACTTGGTCTCCACACACTAAGAACATCATTACGTTAGTTTAATTTGGTACAGTGTTGAGCTGCAAGATCTGTTATGGGGAACTATGATTGCACTAGTAGTGTTTCAGACATGTTATCTAGTCTAGAATGGGACTCTTTAGAAAGTAGAAGACACTAGAATGACTTGTCATTTTTTCGTCAAAAAAAGCGTATCAAACCTTCTGGTGGAACCCATCCACTTGGTGACTGTTTAATTTCCTGCAGTCTTTCTGATGTCACCAGCTTCTCGTAGTTATACTGAGATTTGTATTCCTTAGTCCTAGTAGCAAACTGACGTATCACCTGTAATGATATATTAAGTAAAAAACTTTTTAACCAACTTAAATTTATATTTTTGATGTTATACACGATGTCAATGAGGCGCCCCTACCCCCCCCCCCCAACAAATGTCTCGATGAGGCGCTATCTTGACAATATCCGCTTTTTCTTTTTTGTTGTTTTTTTTTATTTTTTGTTACTGGTTGGAAACAATATGTCTAAATTTTCTCACGAATTATGCAAAAAATAGTAATTATGCAAGTAATAGAAAGGTTCATTGCGACTCGAACTCAAGGCCCTTACCCTTGACCCTGACCGATGTAACTAAACCTCAACTCTTGAACAGTTGATCCCCTCCATCAGCTGATTCATTTAGTAGAGCATTATAACGCACTTTAGTGTCGTTATAAAGTCCACAAGGAGACAAGCTGGCAATGCGCTACAGAGCAGGCGTCTGTCGTTGACAACACATAGAACTGTACAGGCGCGTACGCAGCTTTTCCCGCGGGGGAGGGGTGCACTTTAAGCTTGAGCGGACCTTAAATTATCAGTCCTTAAAATATGATATCTAAACAATTCTGATATCTGATATGTGTAACAACAATATGTAATCCGGCATGGTGAGCTTTTCTTTATAAGTTCTATTGTTTTCTTAGACTGCTTTGAAATCATTAGACTATTTTCTACTCATGTTCGTGAGGTTTTTTTTAACAACAATATGGACAAGAAAACATGAAAAAGTCGAAAAATATCTACTGTAAAATTTGTAGTCCCGACCTGAACGGCTGTCCACTTTCTTTCTTTTATTTCATCCCTTTTTGATTGCTCTTATCTTGCCGTATCTGGTCTGACTGAGCGGACCCTTTTATCAGGTGGGGGGGGGGTGCACGTGCACCCGATGCACCCCCCTGCGTACGCGCCTGTTGTACACACACATAAGGATCAGTATAACTTACAAAGACTTGAACATTGTTTATAATTTGTTTGCGATTTCAGCTTCAAATTGGTCTTTAAAATGTTCTTATTTCTATGACCATTTTTTAATTGATGATAAATCAAAACAAAACCGCAAGGTATTGAAAAACGATGCTGTAGCGTTTGAACATTCGCGTGCAACAGCTGGAACTGATCGGACGAGGAAAAATTAGTGATACATGATACAAACTGTGCAACAAGATGCAAAATCCTTGAACGAAGTTTTGGCCGTTTAGCCGTTTTTAGTGTTGCAGACATCAATTAGTATCGTTTAAATTCACCGAGTTAAAACCTTTGTGGCTAACAGGTCATTTAATTCGATTCAAACATTCAAATTGTTTACTCTTTTATTTTAAGTCTTTTAACTAGTCAATAGTTTTTAAATATTTAAAACTGTAATAATTATGATTTAGTTGAATGAAAAACAATGATTAAAAACAAACAAAATGTATCATAATTCATAAATTGATTTAGTGGGTGAAAAATTTTTACTTTTTAAGAAACAAGATTTTGAAATTGATTTATTTTTCTGGAACTTCAAACTCAACTTACTGAATAAAAATGTGAAATGAAATAAATGTCTCCTAAACTCAGGGCAGTCAAGCATGAGATTATTTAAATGATCTAATTATCTAAGGCCAGAGGAAGTAGATTTTTAGGTTCTCGTCTGCCACTTTCTGAAAATTGGTGAGGGATAGTCGATATGGAGTCCCAGCAGTACATTTAATAGCACCTATAATAATAATAACTCAATGACTGAGACCAACTGAAATTTTGGGGAAGCAAAGAAATGACTTCAACTGTAACAAGTACAATAATGTTAATCTGAGTCAATGTAAACTATTAAAGCTGTGTTCATTTCATAATTTTGTGGGACCTTTAGCCCCTGGCTTTTATGTATACACTAGCATTTAAATCGTGAATTTGATTTTATAACTGTGTTTGGCTGAGATGTTTGGAGGCTCACATTTGGGTCCATGAGTCAGGACATCAGAAACGGCATCAAAATCAAGTTGAAGTCGTTGCTTCAGTACGAAACTGAAACGAAATATTCTCCCAAAAAACCATCATCAGCTGCCTGAAATTGGTTTTCATTGTATCTTTTGTATACAAAGCTATAACGCAACGAACGACAAACTTATTTAGTGCAGGGCTCATAACACATGCGGGCGCTGACCTACTTCCCATGGCCTAACGTGCTAAGCTATTATAGTTGCTGTAAATCCGAAAACAGCTGTCTTTATCTGTAGATTTGAGCATTTAATATTTCAAATTAGGAATTTATAAAAAAAATTCCTCAAAAAACATTTTTAACCAAAACGTCTGAACTTAGAGAGCTTTTACTTCAGATAAACTGACCAGTTGTTTCGCAGCCGCGGCGAGAATATTGAGATAAAAACTTTAGATGTAAAAAACGTTTTACGGGGTTCGAGTGTGTTCACGTTAGGTATCACTCAATATAGAAACGAAAATGGTAAATATAGTATATTTACTTACCAAATGAAGTCAAAATCCATCTAGTTTGGAGAGCCTAAAAAAATGGCCGCCACAAGTAAAGCGCTGACGTATTTGCTTGCTACGTGACCTAGCCTCCTGTTTGCCATGATTGCGTCGAATGTTGACTCTTTACTTGTTTATTTTTTTGTTTGTTTATTTTTTGTTTGTTTCATTCATTCATTCTTTTTGCTTTCTCTTTTTTTCTTGCATTTTTCTGTTTTTTGTTTACTTATGTGTTTATTTATTTGCTTTACTTTTTTTTACTAACTGCTAATCCATCAAAGATACAATGCAACGTTCCTATGTCTTGAGTCATTTTATTAATCGAAGTTAAGTATATGAAGACCAAAAATTTCTAATGAATGAAATCCTTCCCTGATAGTTAATTTGTAAAAAAAAATCGTATTCTAAAACCAAATATATTTCAGCGATAACACTACCAGAAATAACTTTTGACATAACAATTTGGTCAAACTTTTTCCAAGGCTATATTTGTCCATTTGGTCGGTGCTTGTCCACAATTTCGGTAGTATTATGCGGGTTGCCTTGATATGACACCAACCAAAAGCAAATTAGCTAACTATGTGCTATTGTCCACTGAGCAGGATTGCGAATAATATTGATTCATTAAGCAACCAAAACCCCAAATAAATATCTAATGACCCGGAAATGTTGTTGTTTTTAAGAAAACAAGAAATAAATGGATCGCAATACTGTTTAAGATTTGATAGGAAATGAATTTCCAACTGTATGCTATCTTGTGAAACAGACTGTCTTTTGTTTTTCCTGTTTAGATAACGTTGCATTACAACTTTTAAAGTTTGTTATGTTAAGGTTATCTTGTATGATCAACATACAACTTCAAAGACCCAACACTTTGGCTTCGCTGTTTTGTTAATAGGGATTCAGGTTGGCGTAGTGGTCATCACTCGCGTATCCCACCTCTACGACCCGGGATCGACTCCCAGGGTCCGCAAGTGGGCGGAGATTTGTCCATCTCCATCTGACTCCGACGGTTTTTCTCCGGGTACTCCGTTTTCCTCCCTGCTTGACGCTGTGCTCCGAGGTCACGTATGGTCCGTATAGCGGCAGCCAGAGCCGCCTATGTATATGCTTTCGGTCCGACCTCGTTGAGCTGCGCTGCTTCTGTACTTTGTGGCATTGATGAGCGCGAGTCTTTCTTTAACAATTTTTTTTTATTTTTTTTCTCCTAATAGCTGTGATGTTCTTAAGTTGGTCAGTGATCTTCGCAATTGTGTTTAGTTTAGCAATACCGGCAGCTAGCCAAAACAACAATGCACAGTGGATGTTGAGACGATTCAATGTAAAAAGCCGCAAAAAACCAACAACTGCAACACAAAAGCTACCTAACTTCACAACAGCTTCTACATTCCATTCCCAACTGGGAGCAAAACCCTCACAAAGTGATATAACTAGCCACAACAAAATAACTGGAGGTTTGTCACAGCTAATTTTATCTTTTTCTTTCACACTTTTTATTTGTTTCAATAAAATCTTAGAATGGAAGAGGAAGAATACAAATCGGAACAAAAACAGAACAAGGATATCTAAATCCCGGCTGCACTCACATCTTTTCACAGGAGCAGAGCAGATTGCAACCCATTAAAGAAAAAAAGTATCAAAAAAATTTTTTTTCCGACCGCCGTTTCAGTTGAGAAACATTACACTTCATTTGTTTCGCGAAATAATTTTGTTGCTTGAAAGGTCACCTATAGTTCAAATGCTCCGTTCCATTCTTGTTTGTATCTGGCTTCTTGTTTCAGTAACAGTATAAAATGATGTCAACCCAAACAAACTGTCCAGTCAAATGAAAGTGGGATAACATTTACATCAAAATTGATTTTGTATGATTAAATTCTTGGTATTTTAGATTTGTATATATCACAATTTTTCACTAGAAAGTCTTAACGTACAGTATAGTTATAAAATAATTTAAATCCAATTATGTACTTAAGTTTTTATTTATTATTTTTATAAAATAATACGACCCAAAATCATAATAAGTTTTAAAAACATATAGTGTTTAAGTCTAATGTTGCCCTTGGCAACAGAGTATAAGCTTGGTTACGGGTGTTAAAAAGTGCTCTCACTCTAAAACTAATATAATTGAAACAAAAATATTATTAGCAGGCAAGGCTTATAAATATCTAGGTGCTAAACCTCAAAGTTGTTTGTTTTTTCTAATTACTTATACAGAAAAAAATATTGGTTGTAAAAAAACTGGAGTTTTCTACTCAGTAGAACCAAATGTTTTGTCTGCCCTGCAAAGACAGAAGAACAAATCTACAGTTTTTTAGGTTTGTCCCCAAGAGGGTTTGTCTGGTACAAGAGTGATACAAAAAATAACTGGTAACTCTAAAATCACAGAAGAGAATAGTGTTTGCAAATCAGCCATTTTGAATAAATTAAACAGTTCAGATTTTAAAACATACAGTAAACGTTCTTATAAGCCCCCCGGGGGCTTATTAAATTTCACGCCTTCCAGAGGAGGAGAGGGGGGGGGGGGGCTTATTAGAGAGACGGGGTTTATTTAAAACTTCCTGATAAAAAGGAGTCACTATTTTTTTAAACAAAATTTCACATATCTTTAATGGCACAAACAATTCATTCTACCTTCCTTATCTCTGAGGCTTATTATTGTTTTTTTCAACAAAAGTATTGAATTGAAACAACGAATAAAACGTCTTAATAGGTTGGAAAAATAAATCAGACACTCTCCCATATGAAGATCGAGGTTGGAAATGTAAAGAACAGGAATAAAATATATTTTTAATACCACAACTGCACTTTACTGTTTGTTTTGGCCTTTTCATTGTTTGGGGGAAGGGGGGGGGGCTTATTACAAATTTGAGGCTCTAGAGGGGGGCTTATTAGAGAGGGGGCATATTAGAGCGTAGTTGTAAAAAAATACTGTTCTCAAGTTTTTCCATCTTTGTGAGAAATATTAGTGGATAAGGGTTTATGGAGTGTGAAAGAAAAAAATAGGAAATAAACCAATCCATGACTTTTCTTAAGAATAATGGGACTAATAAAATTTCATAAAAATTTGATTCAACTCAAAAAATGCACAGAAGGAAAACACAATATTCACCTGGCAAACAAACTCTCCGAAGTCTTTAATCTTGATCACAATTTTTTTTTTCAACTTAACTGAAATTTCAAACAACTCTACTTTTAAGTCTTATACCAGACTTGCATCCTGCACTAAAAAGCACTTAAATGCTTTTTTAATTTTGATCAAACTTGCAGAAATGCTGATTCCACCTGGAGAGACTCGGCACATTTGCACAATAGGCCCCTTGTCCCCGAATGGAAAACTGTTAGCCAAACGAAATGACCTTGTCATTAGTTTAGCCCAAATCACAGTGCCAATAGGACAATCACATGACGTTCGGAGGGCATATAGTTTATTTGTGGCCCGAGTAGCGTCATTTGCGCCCGAGCGAA
>JAOEHV020103109.1:0-15306 GCA_025447995.2 Isaurus tuberculatus
TTTCACGGTGACATAAAAACTGTTATGCTTCTGCTTCCGTCTCCGTCGTTTACGTCGCTCGTGAAAACCAGGCTTAAGGAGCCCATATACTTGTCAATAAAAGAAGTGTTGTAGCTTGTTTTGTCTTTGTTGCTAAAAAAGCTACATCCTTTTACGAGCCTACTGGCCACGGGGGCCGACGCTTATTACAGTTTCTGTAGTTTAAAGCGAATGAAAGATCGACTCTTCCTGGACGGGACACTAATCTGTCGCTGGTTAGCTCCCAATAGGGGCTGGTACTAAATTAGCGTCCTAAAAACGATTGAAAGCTCAGGCGGCAAAGGTCACACAAATGTTCAAATTACGGAAGAGCCCAAGGATCGAGTCTGCAATCTTATGGTTTGAAGGAGGAGAGACCTTACCAACTGCGCCAACCACGACCTGCTTTCATAACTGACATAATTTATCCTTAGAATAATATTCTAAACTGCGTGATGCATTCCTTACGTTCGCCGTTGTAAAACCCAAGCATTTTAGACTGTCACTGGGGTCAAAAAGCCGACTAAGCGAGTTACCATTATATTCTCATTTCTATTGTTATTATTACCTGTGTGGATCCGCACGTGATCCCGTAGGTGGCTTCTAGTTCGAAACATCTTGCTACATACTTCACATTTAAACTTGAATCGTTTGTTTCCCATATGGATGATCGTGTGTTGCTTTAGAAGACTGGCGCGAGAGAATGATTTGCCACACACGAGGCACTTGTAAGGTTTTTGATCAGCCTCGGGAAACTCTTCACACGTGACCGACTCAACTGGTTTTGTGGGATTTTCTTGTGCTTTCTTGTCATCTGCAAAGAAAAAAAACATTAAAGGCATTATTACCTTTGCTAGGTCTTTCTTGTCAGGAGAAAGTGTTAATTGGAACCGTCCGCGCCTCTTCCATTACGTACCCGTGGTCGACTCATGGCTTGGGCACGAGAACCGAGATTTTCCAATCTCAATCTGACTAAGAGTGTTTTTCTCAGAGTATTTCGGTTTTCCTTAATCGGCAAAATTGACTATAATTTGTTAAAAAAAGAGCCGTGCACCTTGTGGGGTTATCAATAAAACGCTTATACTATTATTATCATTATTATTATAATGAGTGTGAGAGAAGGATTTCACTATGGTCCATCTATCAATCGATCAGGGTGCGCCAAAATCATCTTATCCACTTATCCTTCGGACAAGCACTATATAAAATCTGATTGTCCAAGAACCGAGAGTGCTTGTTCAAAACGATTTACTCGAAACTGTGATTAACCCTTTCATCCCCAGGCAATTTATCAACATCTAACTTCTCCTTACATAACTCAAACAAAATACTATAACTCGTAATGAGAAACTTGGAATTGATCAAGTGGAATAAGCTGTGGAAGTTGAAAAGCGAAATTCTCCCAAACTACTTCTACAGAAAGTATGGAACTCAGTTGGGAGAATTTGCCAACACACCATTTGTCGTGTTTGGGGCTTAAAGGGTTAAAAATAAAGTGATATGTAACTCGTGGTTTGTTGTTTATTTTTTGTAATTAGAA
Organism: Isaurus tuberculatus; assembly: GCA_025447995.2. Lineage (NCBI taxonomy): Eukaryota > Metazoa > Cnidaria > Anthozoa > Zoantharia > Zoanthidae > Isaurus > Isaurus tuberculatus. The sequence continues at coordinate 1,559 of JAOEHV020103109.1, forward strand.
CGATGCTTGTCCTGCGTACAAGTTATGTCGGACATAAGTTTTGGCGCACCCTGTCGATGTTACTATAATAAAATTGTAAACTACGTTTATCTACCTAACAAAAATTAATTATAAACCTCGTTGATATATCTTACTTTCGTGTTCGCGTCGCTATTTTTATTTTGGTCGACATTTCAACCCTACTTTGTTTATCAAAACAGTTTCTGAAGGTTTTCAAAATATTCCTCTTCTTTAGTCGATGTTTTGAGTGTTAGAATTGATTTTGTTTCTTCTTTTTGTCTTCATCGTATGTCCTAATCCTGATACGGAGCTTTATCGTGATTCTGATTAATTTGCTTTGTTGCCAAGAAAATTTCCAACAATTTCATAAACCCTGAATTGGATTGAGATTAGCGAAATCTAAGCCCGGGTCACAGAGATGAGATTCAATAACTCGTCCATTCTGACTCCCTTATATAGCTAATTCTAGCACACCAAATTTTTTTGCCTTAAGAAAAGTGTAAAATTAAAAACTATGAAGAAACTGCGGCTTCTTACCTGCAAGACACTCCGAGACGGGCCTTGGTGCTATTCCTATGAATCTTCCATTGAAACTGCTGTCTCGTCGTTTCATTCGGTTATCACGAGCATCCAACTCTTCTTGTCGGTTTGAATCTTTCAGCGGCTCTGTGGTACTTTCTCCTGAGCTAGTTGATAATCTTCTTTGAATCAACGACTCGTCAGACTCTACCGGTTCTTCCTTTTTGAAATATCTATCAGGAAAACTTGGATAAATGCAATGGCGATACGCACCAAAGCTATGCGAGGGCGTAGCATTATAGATTCTACTCTCCATCATTCTGTAGTCCATTCCAGCATTATAAGTCCAGCTTGGGTTGGTTATTGTAAATTGCCTGCGGTAGTCAAATTCATACACTGTGTCAGGGTTTACTCTACCAGAAGATGTTGGTGCGAAAACAGGAAGGTCATAAGAGAACCTCGTCGTTCTGTTGGGAAGTACTGGGTAAGAACTGTTCGATTGAGTGGGTGGTGGGACTTCGCTATAGATCGAAGTTAAAGCGACAGAAACTGAGGGTGGAGAGGGAAGTGGAAATTTAGGAGTTGTCGGTGGGCTCTCATATGAAATACTTGAAGTTGGGCTGTCTCGAGCACTAGGGACGTAGCTTGAGGCTGGGGAAGGTGTGGGCGTGTCCGGCTTAAAGTTATTACTGCCATGGTACTGAATAACAGAGACTCGGTGACATGACTTGACACTGCTATCGCTACCAGTCGAAGTCTTTCTCTCTTTAACCTGAGTAGCATCATTGTTATTGTTAACGTCACTCTCTTCACTCGCAACTGATACCCCTAATTTCCTCTTTCTAGAAATTCTAGGCGTAACTTCTTCTTTTTCCTTCTCTAGGACTTCCAAACTCTCCTTCTGTTCAAGTAGTTGTTCGTTTGACTCTTGGAACTTGCTCTGAAATCTCGAGTTCAGATCAATGAAGTTCCGCAAAACTTCTGGATCTACTCTTCGGTCGCCACAAAGTGTAAACACACTGTCGCTTAATGCGGCATAACTTGACTTAAATGTAGCATTTTCCACTAGTTTCTCGAGAACTCTGATATCTTCGTGAGGTTGTGCTGAGACATCTTGTATGTGCCGCTCTTTGTGGTCATCCCGTCTTCCTGTTTTATCTTCAAGATTAGGAGCATCCACAGTAACCGGGATGTTACGTTTAGACTCCTCAAGGTGGTTGGCAACTCTACTTGCACCACTACTAAGGAACTGAGGTCCCGAGTCGTTGAGGAAAGATTCGTCTGGATGTACTTTCTTGTGTGCCTCATAAGCTTCGTCTGAAGTGAACAAAGCGCTACAGACTGAACAGCGGTAGAACTTATGCACAGCAGTTAGGTGACCACGACAGTGATGAGACCGGGTAAAGGCCAGCGGACATACAGGACACTTGTAGGGTTTATCCATTGTATGTGTTCGTTTGTGTTTCTTCAAATCACTCGATTGCTTGAAACCTTTATTGCAAACATCGCATACATATGGGCGCTCCCCTATAAAGGCGGAAAAGAAACAATTGAGATGAAAGGTTACGTGTAACTATTCTGACCTTGTTGAAAAGTTTTAAAAACTTATTAAAGTGTCTCGGCGAGTAGGTAAAAAAGCAAAAACAAAAGCAAATAGAAGAAAAATTGCATATGAGACTCTATTTTGTGTTTTTTTCAGGCAACAAAAAGCAGCAATTGCTGCCACGACAGCTTTGCCAGCTGGACATCACACGTTTTATCTGGTACCTTTTCAGTGTCATCACTTAAAGTTTTGTGTGCATGAACAACTTGTTTAAAACATGTTTAATTTTTTGTTACAGCTCTTTTTTGCCATCCAGCTGAGCTGTGTGTAATGTTCAAACAAAATTTGCATTTTGTTACGAATATTTTGAGAAAACTTGTGGCTGAAATGCTTAAAAATGTGAGATTTCGCCCGAACTATTAGAAGTTATCATGAAATAGTTATAATTTGGCTGGTTGGGTTTTAACATTAAAGGAAGCAAATTGCCGAATTGTCGGGGTTTTACGATGTTTCTTTGGGAATTGAACACAGGACTGCATTACAAAGTTTTAATTAGTATTATTCTAAGGATAAAACTCCTTGAGACAAAGGACTGCAAACATTGTTAGGGGCCCGATAAAAGAGTGAGAGAGATTTTATGACAAGGCCAACAGCTTAACTTAACGTACCAACGATGCGGCTAAGGGAAGGCCGCACTGATGTTAGGGAGTCAGGTTGGCCTGGTAAGTTATCACTAACGCCTCCCACCACTAAGGACCCAAGGGTTTTTCAACAGGATTTCCGGTTTTTCTCCCTCCTTAGAATCGACTTTCACGCCAAAACGTGTGCCGTCGAACGCTTAAACATGAGCGTTTGGCTCCGAAGATTGGGAAACCACTCCCTGCACTTTAAGATGTTAAATAAAGTATATGTCGAAACCGGGAATCGAACCCTTGAGGCAAAGATTTTACTCACCAGTGTGTACGCGAACATGGTCTTTGAGATGGGAAGAGACTCTGAAACGTTTTCCACAAGTTTCACACTGATAAGGCTTTTCGCCCGAGTGCAGTCGGAGGTGAATATTGCGACTGCTTGGATGGCTGAACAATTTGCCACACACGTGGCATTTATAATACTTCTGGTCGCCATGCACGGACCGGCAGTGGGAGCGTAGACTGGCCAGACCAAAGTACTGGCTATTACAGCGCTCACATTTATAAAGGCGCATGCGTCTTGATGGTGAGTCGGTCGGAGGCGATGGAGTGCCTGCCAAATAGAGGAAAAACGTCTAATAAATAGAAGCATTTTCAAAGAAAATTACGTAAAGATTCTGAAAGCTAATTAAAATAGGTTCAAGTTGACGATTGGTGACTGTTGATAAAGTGTATAGATCAGTTTACAAGGAAGAAAAAAAATATTTTGGTTTGTTTTTGTTATATACCAGCACTTCCATGAACCTAAATATTTTTCAAAGATTTTGTGAACACGAACAAAGTCCTTTATTAATACTAAATTATTCAGCTATATGAACAATGCTGTTCTTGAAGTAATACCAACCGTTCGGCACATCCTCCTGATCATCTTTTAAGTCAGACATTGAATCAATATTTCTACCGGGGTTTTCCCCGGCTATGAACTGTAGCATAAAGTTTTCCAGTGAATGAGGTTTTGGGTTTGTTTCGTCGCTATTTGAACTTCCCAGTGCGAACGATTGAGGGCTGCAAGGATTATCGAGAGCTTGACTTTGTGCCTGAAGAAGATCGCTTTCTCTGTCCGGTGTCCGTGTTCTCTCCCTTTATGTTGTAGAAATGAAAGAAAAAAAACGCAAAACGTTTAACAAATTACAGACTATCGGAAGGAACTTAAAAAACAAATATTTTTGGTTTTAAACATAAACAAGCGATAACCACTGAATAACAAAGAAATTCAGCAAACAAAACAATGTTAAATATTTCAACATCAGTAGGAATTCTTGCACCACCAAAAAAAATCCTCACCATTTTGGAAGCGTAGCATGCGACATTTGGATATTTGGAGTAGCAGATAAAAGTTAGTAGCCCGGCTAATACGGTTACTTTTGCAGCAAGTGTCCAATTCACGTAGAAAGTATAATTCTTTTGTTAACTTTTTTCTTAATCTACCACCAGACGTTTAAATATGTAAGTGTCTAGTAAATATGCAAATCAAATCGCAACTAACACAAAATTTTGCAACAGCATAGGGATTCTTTTCTTTATAATTATATCGAGCTCATTTGTTGAGCCAGATCGTGCAACGTAAACTGATGAGGAATTGATGATACATACAATGTAGTACCAGAATAAAACAAAAAGCTTTAATCTGTGGGGCTGAAAGTTGGAAATACCCACTTTCTGTAGAGCTCCTTCAATATGCCGGCCCTACATGTCCCAATTTGGATTATCGACATTTTTGCAATGCGATTTTGGTTTTGTCCTCCTTCAGCATAAAAAAATAAACCAATCGTTCCACATTATAATGGTTTTACTTTAAGTTTTATTATTAAAAGAATATAAATATCTTAAATTTCGCTTTGCCGGTACCAAGTCGCACATATTATACTGAGAAATATAAGTCTAACGAAATCCGCCATTAGTAATGTTTTAGACAAATTTGCATTGGTGCTTATCTCTCTCGGGACATTCCTTATACACTTTTTCTATTAGTTTTAAAATCAAAACTAAAAGTTTTACAAAACAAAACTTATTAAAAGATTATATATTAAAATTTCAATGCTTTGGCAAAACGGGAAACTTCGAAAAAATGTTAAAATCTGACTGGTATAAATCGGGCCACATGTTAGTTTGATAATCATGCTTAATAATCCTGTTAAACTTCTTTATATGTTGATGTGAGGTTCGGCTACACTTTAGGAAACTGTAACAGCAACTAACACAAGTCAAAACTTTACTTATATGAGCAAAATTTCTCCACTTTTTTCATCCTTCGTTTTGCGATAATCTCTACAGCGGGCTAACCAAACTTACTGACTCTCTCTCTTTATTCAAACAAATTTCGCAAGCGCTGCTATGTTAGAAACCTACACTCTTAGTTACTTTTGTTCACAAAGTTTTTGTCACTTCATAGTCGGACGTGACCAACTAGATTCAGAACGAAACTTACAAAAAATCTTTAATAAGCTTTACGACAAAAAGGAAGTGAAGCTTACGATAATACGAAAACCTTCGTTAAAAATACCTGCGGATGTTTGTGGAAATTTTGAAAAAACGTTAGGGCTTCTATTTAGTAATTATGCTTAAAAATCGCACACTATTCCCTTGAGCTTGAAAACTTTGAACAGTCAGAAAAACTGAGAGGTGATTGGTTTATTTTTCTGTTTGGCCTTAAAAAGCTTTGTCAAATCTACGCTAGTATCCAATGTGTATTTCACATAATCTGCTAGAGGTGTCTGGCACGTGTGCATTTGATAACGAAAAATTTAGAAGGCGGTGCTTGTCTTCTGTCGATATAATTGCCTTTTCTATCAGTAAAATTGTTCTGAGCAAAAAAGCTCGATCACCTTAGCTACCTTCCTTGACACTCGTGACCAACGTACATTCTTTAGATTGTCCTTGAAAATCTACGTTGAAATAAAGCAGTCCCCGTCGTATTTTTCAAAAGTTACTCTTGAACTAATCTAACTTTTAATTGCGTAACTGCCTCTATAAACGTATTTTGTTCTTTGTTTTGACCATATACTTTCTAGGACAAGTGTGAGATTCATTTTGAAAAAACTTTAAATACTAAAAATATTGAAATTTTTTAATGAACAAAATGCATCGAATTGTATGCTCAAGTGATAAATTCATATTGGAAACATGATTTATATTGTGCCAAATTACAATGTCCTCAGTGTTTATTCCTTTCTTGTCTGAAGAAATAAGTTTTACATAAAATTCCAGTCGTGTTTTACATCAATACAGACCCCATTGAAACTTACTTTAAAAAGCTTGCAAAAGTATAAAGGATTAAAAGCAATTCCTCGAAAAGATTGACATCAAAGTAAACGTACCAATCCACAGCTATTTATGATTGAAGGAAATATCTAAATGTTCGTTTGATAAAAAACACATGTAATTCGTTTTTCATGTTTATTGATATATTATTATTATTACAATTTATATGAATTATGTAATTATTACATGGGATTGTCCCCTTGTGGGATTGTAAACCATTCAATAAAGATAATGTTTTAAGTTTCACGCTGTATGAGGATCTGAATCGAGGTCCAACAAGTAACTAGTTAATTCTTTTATTGTCCGAGTCACAACAATCAGTCAGATTTTAAAATTTCCATTCTTATTTAATCGCTAAAAACTAGTCAAATCTAAGAATCAGTTAAAAGTTTTTACTATAAACACGTAAATAAAACTCAAAAGTTTTGGATGACAATGCAAACTGAGATCTGTCGTCGGATCGTGTCGACGTGACCCAAGTTGGAAGCATGGAAGAACTATAACGACAGAGAAACTTTTAAGAAGCGATCTCATTTTCAGTTTAAAATAGCTTTTCGTCTTGCTCGTTTTTATTTGCTTTTTTTATTATGCAGTAATAAGCCCCATTGGAGAAAGTACGCAGAATATGAAGCAGAAATGGAGATTATTGAGTTTATACGTGACCAACTCTAGGGCACGTACGAAAAACTGGAACGAATCTTATTAACTGGCTGTCATTATTGAACACAAAATATAAACTGCCAAGATCAAGAGCAAGCGACAAGCATGTTTTGACTCGGATCCTTCAATGAAAATCACTCGCAATTTTGTGTGAGTTTTAAATTTTTGTGATTTTTTTTTAAAATCAGTATCATGAGACACCTCGTGCCTTTGCAATCCTGCAGATAATACTCCTAAAATATTGCCTGCAAAACTTAAAACTTCTGCGTAAACAGTATGGCTTTATTATGATTGAGATAACGATGAATTTTGATACTAATTGAAATAATCCAAACTGTAAAGCAAATCTTTGTACCAAAGCCCACGCATATTTCTCAATCTTAAAACAATTAGAAAACATTCTCTTGTTTAAACCTTGCCATGTAACAATGTCTACAAAATTTGAAAAAATACTAAACTCGTTATATGGCATTTCTGCAGGGCTCTTAAAAGCCGTGTCAATTCTGATTATTCATTTTGAGGGCATAAAAAAAGATTTCCTTACCTTTTTATGTTTGTTTTGCGATTAACGTTTTCAAATCTTGTGTCAGCCTGATCTTCCATCTGTTTTCTGACAAAAAAATGATTTTGCATGTCTTTCATTAAAACAAGCACACGCAGCTAGCTACATCATTTGCAAACAGCCGTTGTTTAAAGCGGCAAACATGGTATGTAGAGAAAAAAAAACTCGACGCAAAAAAAGTTTCGTTAACCCGTGCCCGTCCCCTCCATGCAAAGCACCCTGACTGGTCTCATGACCAAGAGCCAAGACATTTTGATTCTATGCAAATGAAGACGTTGAGATAAATCCTTCACTTAACGGCCTAAGTGATGTTCTTGACCCGTGCCCACTCTATTGCGCAGAAAGGAAATACTTAACCCCGAAGAAACGTCTGTTCCGCATCCAGAAAAATAAGAAAGAAACTAAAATCACTTCGGTTTTATTCACCACTACAAAGTATTTGCTCGTTTTTGAGTTAAACGAAAAATTCTAGAAGTTTTAAAACTTAAGAATACTCCGAGCTTAAGATTTATTATTACGAAGAAGTTGCGTACAACACTATCGAACGCTTTGTGGGAATGCCGTCTGTAATATGACACTAAACTTGACAAAGTTGACCATTCAGATCTTCTCTGTAGTTAATTAAGCTATTTTTCAAGTTGCTTAGTGTAGAAAGTTGCAATTGTAATATTCTTTTCGTCCAGGAAAAAAAAATAACGGGAGAGTGTTTAGACAGATATCTATATCTATATCAACAAAGAGATTCTACAGGAAGCTATTTTAAAATAGTTTATTTCTGAGATACGTCGAAGCTTTTAAGATTATTTACAAAGTTAAGATTCTATACAATCTTTTTTTTTGAAAAATTACAAAGGAGGCATCTAGATTCATTAAATGAAAAGTGCCCAAACATTTTGAGTCAAAGAAGTGTCAATTATTGTCAAATCTGGTTGTAAAACAACGTTAGGGTTTCCATAATGCGTGGGCGTCAAACTTAAGCAATAAAAACTAGCAGGCTCGAGTCACGACAAAAGCTATGAAAAATCAATATTGGATGTGTTTGCCGATGTAATTTGGTTTTTACATAAATATGTAAATGCAGGTTCGTCGTTGGAGTTTTAATTGTACTTCACTCGAAACTTCTATTCTTCGAACACCAGGTAATTGTAATTCAATAAATCCGTTTCACGTACATTTCGGGACTTTTTTGTTCAGTAATGAGTCAAACATGTTTTTTAAAATATTAAAGATTGTTCTGTTTTTGTAGTTAGTTTTGGCTAATTTCCTTTTCACGATCGTGTTCTCAAAAGGGCAGGAACTTCTAAAGCGGCGTTATATTAACAAGCAGGAAATCAGGCTAAAGTCATGCGAGCGCTTCAGACAACACGTTTGACAGGCTAAAGACACGCGCGCCTGCTATGACGTCACTTTTTCGTGAGTTCAGCCTGAGCAAGCTATTTTTATCCCACCGTAATAGATGAATGAGTAGCGCCGAAACAGTCTACAAAATCCGCAAGATTGTTTGTTTTGCCAAAATTCGACTCACAGCTTAGGCAAAGTTTCTAAAAAATATCGAATAAATTTTAAGAATTGTTCCACAACACAAAACCGAAAAAGAAACAATGTATTTTCAAAAACAATTCAAGCGCTTTTCCATTCCGGAATTGTTCTCTCATCTCCCCAAGACAATAGATTTTTAACATGTTTTCCAAATCCTTGATCGAACAAATAGATTTTTTTCTGTTAAATGGCTATTAAAACAAGATTTAGCGTTGAAAGTTTGGTGTAACTATTTCTGTTGTAATTTTAAAAAAAACGTCAGAGAGATTTTAAAGTGAAATGGTAAAATAGGTTCTTTGTACGGGACAACTGGTGCCTGCTCACGTAAGAGATACTTGCCTACGAGACTTCACACACTTTAAATTCCACTAACACATTTCTTACTTACCTTAAAAAAATTAAACCCAAAGCAAAATCTTGCTGGCAAAATTTCACCGTGCTTCTGACCAAGAAACTTGATGCGAATTCACTTTACATCCGTCTGCCAGCTGCGTAACCTATCTGATGTGTGTTCACGTTCTCAAAAAAAACTCATTTCCTAGTTTCATGACTTTAGCCTAAACCGCGACCCGTGTATTTGTTTTTGTCAACAACAACGTGGGGTATCACGTGACTTGTAGACGAGACAGCCAAACGATTCACGTTCAGGCAAAAGTCACGGAAACTTTCGCCGAAGCGAGACGCAACCCCGTTGCCATAGCGACAATATTCTCGATTTCAATTTTCATGGCTTTCTGAATAGACGTTTCAGGAAGCAATTTCATTTATAATTTCAAAAAAAAGACCTTGACGGTTTTCGGGGCGAAAAGAAACATCAATTATTCTGATTTATTTGAGTTTGATAAGTTTAAGTTACGTAAACGATATCATGTCATGTTCACTGTCTCATAATCTTAACCATTATTGTAAAATATATCTGTTCGGTTGTCACTTTTGCCTCCATAAAGTCTTTCATTTAACAAATATATGGTTTATTTGTGAGAGAAGTTTTCACATAGTTTGAGAGAAATGACATAAGCAGGTGTTAAAATTTATTTCAAAGGGCATTCGACACACATATTAAGCGTTTCATATAGTAGCATAAAGAGAGTTGAATAAAAACTTTTTATTTTGTTTTATGAAGGTATGAGCTGGTTGTGGCCATTTTCACTACGGAACTAAATTTTTAAAAACCACACACAGGCTTCAACCCAGCTTAAGGAAGAGTGGGATGTTTTTACTCCCCTGGCCGGAACAGAGAAAAAAAAAATTTTAATTTTCGTGAAAAATCTGAAAACAAAGGAAATGACATTTGAGAAGCTAAACAATAAGTGCGTGCTTTTTGCCTTTTTATAATTACTAGAAATAGAACAATAAGTCGTTTATCAATATGAGAAAAAAACTATATTGTGAAATTTTACATAAACAACAAAGAACAAATGTCAACTCAGTTTTAGGTTGTTAATTAATAAACATTTGGTAAAACTGATTTTTTTTTCTTTACGGAGTTTGGTTTCAGTGGTTTTTGGTCGAACTCGACCGGAACTCGAACAGTCGTGAAAACAATGGGCGCCATTGAACGCCGCTAGAACTTGATCTCAAAGAAAATTATTGCTATAAAATATATTGCTCTCAGTTCGATCATTCTTCTTCGGTCTGAGTGTTAAATTGCTTAACTGAACTTTAATGTGCTAAAACTTTTTTATTTGTAGAAAGAGTTCTGTATTTCGAGCGTGCATCGTGACATTTTTATGTTTCATTTTCAACTTCTATTCTAAACAGAAAAAATAACAAGCAAATCACAAAAGTTAGCCAACCGAAAGCAGCAAGTTTACTTTCAGACTTGAATGATGTCTTACAAATTGTACACGTCGACAGATGAAACGTTTAGAAACTAAAAGTTAGGCAAAACATCGTAGCTAATAATAGCGGACAGGAAACTAACACAGCTTGGAGTGTATTTTACAGAAAACAAACTGATCAATGCCTAAGAGTAAGAATTTGATGTATAAATTTATTAAAGCACTAATAGAACGATAATGGATTATGCATTGAATTGTAGCTCCAGAAGTTAGGAAAAGTTTGACGAAACATCCTGGCTCTAAGGGAACCGAAAACTACAGCACTTAGTGACTTGGAGTTTGAGTGATATTCTCACTAAAAATCAAACTGAACAATGCTTTAGAATTTGATACAATCTACTAAAAGACTATTAAATACTAATAGGCCGATAATGCATTGCATTGTAGCTCTAGCAGTATTTTAAAACTTCGTTCCTTTTGTTATTTGAAGTAGGTTATTTTTAAAGCAAATATGAAAACAATTTTCTTGTGGTGCTTCCTTCGGCAAGGTGAAGCTCAAATTTTAGATTGTCCAAAATTATGAAAGATATCGACAACAATAACATACAAAGACGCTTTGCAAATCAAACTGGATTTCATCCGCCCCGCGCGCGTTGGCATTCGATTATAATTTTATTAATAAGCAGGCCACCGAGTGCCGCCTAGAAGATAACACAGTGACACTCTTTTTTTCTAAAATTAAGAACTTGGTTAGCTGAAAAACTTTCCCCAATTTAGGAATATGCTAAGAAACAACTTTTATTGTGTACTCTGTGGAAAAACATAGAAATGTTTCTTAGCTAATGTTGGTCGGTAATAACATTTTATATAAGTCCAGCAACTAAAATGTTAATTTTGCAAGTAAAATTAGCAGGTACGTTTATATCAAACAAATCTCATTTATTTTTAGTGTAAGTACAGTCTACAGAAACTAGAATTTACTGCTTCAATATTAATATTTTCCTGCTGAACAAATGTACATTCAATACTTGTAATTACATATTTTTTTAAATATACAACTTGGGCTCCGAGTTCAGTTCTCAAAGTCGCTTTAACTATACAGTTGCTCAAGTTTTTGTTGAAAAAATACCCGCCCTTTTTAATTTTCTATTTCTCTTCATTCCGTTCCGAAAAAGAGGAATTTTAAAGTAACGTACGGCACATTCTAAGATAATATCAACATTAACAAAAAATCAACAGCGAAAGTCTCCAAATCAAGCGATATTACTTTAACACTGTCGATCCATATCCTCAAGAAAAAAATAGTCATCAGTTTGGTCATGTACATAGTGATTAGGATTGGAAGTACAGTAAGCCATTTTCAAATATGGCCTTCACTGGCCATCGCAACTTGATTAAAAACATCAAAGAAACTGCGGTAAAAAACATAGAACAACGCATGTTGTTGATTTTCAAATATATTTAACTTATTTTACAAATGAAACGTTAACTATATTTGAAAATGATAATGAAAATGTTCATCCATCCAGTGTATATAATATTATAAAACAAAATAAATCGTTTACTGGAAATATAAAATTTTAGCAACATTCACGACGTTGCGGCCATACTCTACGGCCTTCATCAGGTTACTGCTTATATTTGAAAATCTACAACATGCGTTGTTCTATGATGTTTTTTACTGCAGTTTCTTTGATTTTTCTGCTTAAAAAAAGAAGATTAAGCAAAGTAACTGAAATAAGCATGCACAGTATGAATTTAAGTATTGTTCTCTTTTTTGGAAGTTCCTTATCTTGGAACTCTAAACTTGAAAATACTCGTTTTTTTGACGTTCGAGGGTTAGCTGTTTGTTAACTAAACAAAGTACTCCTTTTTCCCTTTAGCCACTGAATCACAAGAAGGCTAATGCACTCTTATGCCACCATCAGTAACTATTAATATTTGTTATTATTATTGTATTAATATTAGTATTAATACTTGTTTGATTTTCAGGCGCTCCAACTACATATTATCTTACGCCATGCTTCTCTGTTTTTCTTTAGTCCACACATCGTTTTTATATTTTTCTCAAACGTTGCAAACAATGTGACGTCACTAAAGGATGTCACGTTGTATATTGGCCGCGCGTCTGGCGTACACTTTTGAACGACCCTGCAGTGTCTTTCAAACGCAATAAAAGAACACAGAGCGTTTGCTAACAAAAAAATAACTACTGTTTATGATTTTAGATACTTCAAAGTTAAAAAATAAATAAAAAAAGGTCTAAGTCATGTAAACTTTCAATGATGCAGCGTTGATTATGAAATTACTCTTTACCCCCCACATACTCCGCCTTGAACTAACAAGGCGGGTGGGGGTGGAGCAAAGCTACGAAAACAATTTTAAACGTCGATCGCAGCGATCACAAAATGTCAACATCTAAAAAAAATTGAAAGAAAGGAAGGAAACTCGCATTTGTCGCTACTAGCTAGGATACTAGGACTACTGGATGTAAAACACTAGAAGATTAGTCAATCAGAATGTATTACCCGTATTTTTTTATAAGAAAGTAAAAAATGACCCCTGTATTGCCGCACTCTCGTAATTTCAGTATTCAAACTTTTTTAACACTTTGTTGACGAAAAGGTGACTTAAACCGGAACAAAATGAAAGAGAACTCTACAACCAATGTCGTCTATGCCATGCATCTCTATACATCAAGACTACTGGCTGAGCCCAAGAAATTTCACTAAATGCATGTTTCAAGCGACCCACGATTAATTTTTGAAAATCCATAATAACGCATTTTTTTAGGCCTGAAAAATCCACAACTAAACTTTTTTCAGGTTTTGGTGATCAGAGTACTACTCAATTATAAGATACTTGCTAATAAAAATTAGTAGAAACCCACTCACTATCGATCTATCGCAAATACTGCATTCTGATTGGCTACCGCACTCGCTAATCTATCGGGTGATAAATAGTGTCTGCGGGATGTAAACAAGAAATGCAATATGTTGTTTGGATAAATTAATAATTATTTATCAAAAAAGTATCGTTGTTCTTTTGTTTCTGCTTCTGAGATTTCTACTAAAACAATTATGTATCAGTCAAACGAAACCCCCACCTTATCCCCCCCCCCAGGCCAAGGTGGGGATATGGTAAACAAGTAGTGCCCAATATGCTCAAAAGCCCCACCCCCTGGGGCCATA
>JAOEHV020103199.1:0-15304 GCA_025447995.2 Isaurus tuberculatus
TCAAATATCTCCGACAACCAGACAAGCGAGCAGCAAAGGTGAAATCGGATGACATAGCTCATAGAGCTCTTTGATTCGTTTTTGTGTGGAATTTTCAAACAACGGATTACAAGTCGTTTTTGGTTTTTGGTTTATTTATGGCATTGAAACTGACAGTCTTTGTTTAAGCGGGAATATTTAAGAAACTAAGATAGCGGAGTTGGAAGATGTCTCAGATAAAGAATTTGTCCGCCAGTTTCTCATTGAACAGAAGCATACTTACGAAGAGCTTGTCACTGAAATCAAGGTTCGATGTCCGAATCTAAGGGGCTGTAGTTTACGAAGCGTTAAAAGGTTTTGTAATCACCAAGGAATAAGAAAAAGAATGCCAGTTTCGGATGGAGCGCTCGATATCGCAGTACGAGCCGCCGTACCAGAGGTGAGGATGTCAAATAGCATTCATTATTGAATCTTTATGTGTGTATAGAAACGATTTAATTCTTCTATAAGGACAATCTATTTTGCTTTCAATTTGTATCTTTTATTTTCTTACTGGTGCTCTCAACGTACAATATTAATATATACTATTCACGATTACAGTCATCGAGCTTAAAAAAACATGTTTCCTTTCTAAATTCAAAATTATTTAATACTAAGTTGGTTACAAAAAGGGATTAGATTGAGCGCAATCTATACTTATTACCACTGGCATCAGATTTTGTAAAGGAAAATCATAATTTATATTTAAACATTTTTCCCTTCATTTCAGGTGGGTCCTGTTTTTTGAAGGAAAATGATGAAAGGATATTTAGATATGCACATTTGCATCAGAGCGTCGTGTCGGAGAATCATAGTCCCGGGTAGCTCCCATTTACCATCATCGTCGTCAAAGAGGTGCTGAAAGGCTGATCAACCCACAAGCATAAACAGCCGAATACTATGTCCACAAATTACACATGGACCAGAACGAAAAGCTTGCTAATTATGGTGTTGTCCATGTCTGTTCAATCGATGGTTTTTCTAGGTACATTCCTTCTTTTGCTTGCATGCCCGTGAAGAACAATGTTCTAATCTACGAACATGTTTACAGGTGGGTAGACGTACTTAAACATTACATGTTCTCTTGGTAATTATTTACAACCTAGAAAAATCTTGCTGTTTCAAAACAAAAGATCTTGCCTGAATGTTTATTTCCAAGGAAACGAAAAAATAGTGTAATGCCAAAAAACGAAAGAACGAAAAACTGGGTAAAGGAAATAGCAGGGCTTTGACAATGGTTCTCTTTCTTCCTTTACACCCCTTACGCTGATTTGACCTTCGTTTACAAAACATTTATATGCTCACTAAAATAAACCTGGTGTCCGCAGATACCTCTAATAAAAACAATCTAATTAATGTTACAGAAAAGCACTGATAGAGGACTGCCTTCCAGATCAAATACGAGTAGATCATGGCCGCGAGTTCAACTTGACCCTTTTTGTACAGGGATCCTCACCGGCAAACGGAATCTAAGAAGGTTAGCGTGACTGTAAAAATACTTCAATGCTCTTTCTTATAGTTCACAGATTTAGTTTAGCTCATTTTAATGACCTTTTCATCAAAATTTATTTTATCTGCAACCTAATTGTATGGTCTACTTTTTTTTCTTAAAGAATCTTCGAATTGAACGTTTCTGGGTGGAAGTCAATGGTCGAGTAAATTACCAAATTAAAAATGCTTTGAGAGATATGGAGCAGAGAGGGGTTATTGATATGTAACTTGACACTACCAAGTTTTATGTCTCAAGTGTCTCACTGAGAGTAGCAAGTGTAGGAATGCAACGAACCGTCAATGCATGGAACCATCACCCAGTCTCAGGTATGAGTTCACAAGTTACAACAAATACTCCAAATTATTTCGGTGTAAGGTTATGGTTATAGTTCCTAAGGTTAACCCACCTTCCTTGATTTTGCTACTTGAAGTCTTTTGCCACCACAAAACATGCAACTTTTTAGTTTGACTTTTCAATACAATTTAAGAGAATAATAACAGTTTAGAGGGTGAGAAAGCTATCATGTTTCATTTCTCTTTTATGGCAGAAGGGGAAAGGGAAAGTAATAAATGAAACAATAATGAAACCCCTTATTTTTAATAGCAGCTTCTAAAAGTGGCATAGAATTAATGAGAAACCCAGTGTCACTACTAATATACTACCCTTGTGACATTTTTTTCCTTTCCAATGCAGGAGTTGGGACACCAGTGCACTTGCGTAGTGGCAACTTCCAAGGACAAAGATTACTAGCCAATCAGGTTCCCACAAACATGGAAGCTGTCACTGCCTATGAAAATCTTGGTGGCTCACTCACAGTTTTCCCTACTTTTGGCATTGACCCCTTAGCCGAAAATGCAGAACTCCAAGCTACACGAGAACAGCGCTTTAACAATGAAACAAATATAGAAACCATCTTTGGAGATATTGTCAATAACAATTATATTTCTTATGAACAGGCCATACAAAGATATGCAAACATTACAATTCAACTTTTGCAATAAATTCAACAAGGGTTTATTTCATCAGATTTTTTTTAAAATATAAAATGGCAGGGAAAAAAGTTCAAGATATTTATTGGCTGACAAGAATGATTTTTGTATGTGTGAAATTTCTGCTAAATTAACTAGCAATACTTTTTCAAGTTAGACTTGGACGTTTAGGTTCTCAAAAGGTTTAACTACTGTAATTCGATGTAAAAAGCATATTACTTTGAACACAAATGAAGTAATGCTTTCTCGTTTTTATCTGTTTTTAGCCAAGTCTAATAAAACCTTTGTTAAGCCTTTAAAGGATGTCAAATCCTTTTAGTTTGATTGCTATGAAATCATTTTCACTTCTGCATTTTGGACAACCTGAATGATTGGACATCCAAGTTTGAATGCATTCCTCACAACCTATCACTGATTCACAACATGTACTCACTACAACGGGAGGTTGTATGGTTTCTTTACATATAATGCATTCGAAGCAGTCCAAAATTTCTTTCACAATTGCATTTTGCACTGCTCTTACAATAAAATAATTGCCATTTAATTTCTCTTCCACACATTTGGACAACTCCTGATGGATAGCCTCTGCTACTGCCATGTTCACTACTTCTTTGATATTTTGCATTTTAAAATCTACAGAGGACACAAATTATACTGTTAAACAATGACATAGTTATGGCTGAAGAAAATTAACCTTTGCCTAAAAATCTTTTCATTCTTAAAATTACCAAATTATTGGATTCTACTCCAAAATATTATCACTGATGTCTTCCCATGAGTTAAATGTGCAATTATATGTGCATATGTGTTTGTATTTTGAGTATGGAGAAAAGGTTTGAAATAATTTAATTCTCTTGTTTTTGTTCCTGGTTCTTTTAGTAAATACATTACAAATAAACAGAAGTTATCACAGTATATTTTGTTTAGTCTGCTTCCAAACATTTCTAAAAGAATAAATTAATATAAGTAAATTGATAATTTTTGTGTAAGATTTGAGTCTCCAGTTCATTTTTACAGTATTTTTATAGTATTTTTACAGTGAAACATACCTTCAAAATGTGCCTTTGCCACATGTTCATCATGCTCATCTTTGATAACAACTATTTCATCTTCTTGTTCTTCAGTCCATAGCATATACTCTGCGGGATGCTGATTATCAAAAGCTGAGACCTGTAGGAATTAGACAATGTAGTTTAAAAATAGTCAGAATATAAAATCCTATGCCCTTTGCAAGATACTTTCAGTAAGGTATTCTAAAATTTCATCATCCCTTGTTAATAGGTCATGAAAAGCAAAAGTAGGTAAATAAACAAAAACATCGAGTCGAGGTACTGATAATAGATATTAGCGATTAATCAAGGATTTCTGTATAAAAAAATCAACGTTTTCTTGGCAATATCCCGGTGATCAATTGCTCAAACTCTTGAGGGATAGTTCATCTCACTGCTTAAGTTGGTGGACAAAATTATTAGCAGTTAGCGTTGTGGGCTCACGCCTTATGGACAGCGAAATATTACAGTGCAGAAAATAACAGTCGGTCTTCTGACAGGGTCCAATTGTTATCATAGATACATTGTTTGAGCCTTATAGCTGATAGTAGCTGACGAAACAGAAAAAGTTCCCTTTCATAGTGGAATGAACAACTCTATCAAAATCGCCCCATAATGCATTAGATTTATTGTTAAGCTGTTTTAACACTCTATATAACAATTAACAATGATGTTTTGCATAAGAGTAACAATTACCTCTAGTTCCTGCTGAATCCTCTAGAGGCAGCCTATTGGAGCTGACTAGTTTTATTTCCGGCATACCCAACTCCTCCTGGAATTTCATAGTTATGTAGGGAACATTGGCACTTTCTTCAGTTATCAGCACATAAATCTGCCTTTTGGGGTTTTTAACTTTGCCCTTTTCAAGGGATGCTAAAGTTTCCTTCAGTGAGTAGCCACTCACCTTAGCTCTTTTCGATGAGTGGGGAAGGCTTGATAATACAGAGCTAAGAACACAAAAAATACAAAATTAATTAGAAAAAAAAATTGCGCATTCTGCTTGTAATCTTTTTTCGTCTTGTAAGCTTAATCGTCTGATTTCAAGAGGTTTGTGAAGTTAATTGACCATTTTAGCTTCTAAGTTTCTCTCCCCTATCTCCACATAAAAGACTCATTCAATTCGTTTTAGCTTTAAATTCTCAAATGCTTGGGCGTGGCTCGTTGGCCTTTCCGACGAGCACAAGCGTGAGAACAGAAGCTTCTGATTGGCTGATGCGTGAACATCAAGCAAAGATGCATTTAATTAGTAAAATGTTAAAGATCTTTGCGAAAATCTTAGCGTCAACTTTTCAAGTTTTTAGCACGTTCGACATATTTGACACTTTTTGGGACTTTGAACTAGTTTACAACAAAGTGCGATTTTCCTGATTTTCCCTTCGCATTCAGAAAGGCTTGAACATGTGCTTGACCAACAAACTGTTGCAAGATAATGAAATAATTGTCTATAATTAAAAACCAAAATCAAATCAGTTTTTATACAAACCTGAAGAAAGGAGAATAGTTGGAGCTTGTTGGCGGAGTACGAAGGCCGGCCGCTTGATGTTGATGCGACCGGTTGCCTTGCACTTTTAGGGTTGTGTCTTTCCGAAAATCTGAAAGGTCAAACCGACCATCACGGTTCGGCCATTCGGTGGCCCAGCCAAACTCCTCCACAATGTGGATTCCTGACACATCAAACTGAAAGGTAACCACGGTCTTTTTAAGTTGTAGATCCTGCATTAACAGCTTACTATTTTTTTTCCGATAGTTGTAGCATTCATTTACTAAAAACACTTCCTTTAGTGAAAAGCTTTTTCGGTATCATGACTTACCCCAAACATTAGAGCCAATCTTTCGGCCGACACTTGAGATTTCTTCAATCTCCTTTCCTCTCTCCTGTCTCCCTCTCCGGTAAAAAATATCAAACAATCCTCCGGCTCAGCCATTGCTACAATAAAAAGCTGCTTACGACTCTTCTACCAACAAGTACTGCCAACAGCACACGAATCTGCAATTATTTCGCGGGGATCTGTCGCATCATGATTGGTTGTTATTTTAGAAAGAATCTTTGTTTCTACGGAAGCGAAAAGCGAAAAACCGAAAAGCGGAAAACAAAAAACGAAAATGAAAATCCGTTTTTTTTTCAGAACTACAGAAAAAGAAAAACGAAAAGAAATTACAAATTCCGTTTCTCCAAAATCGCAGAAAAACGAATACGGAATTTCGAAATTCGTTTTCCTGTTTCTTAGAAAAACGGTTGGCACTAAGGTACACGCATTACTGAGGTCCTGGTGAACTTTAACATGGAACCTGTTTAGTGGAAGACGCTAGGCGATAAGGCCTTGTTATTAAGTGCGAAATGCAATTGGCGCCTTGTCAACCTCAACACGGCCTTCCAGAGCATTGTAGGCACCCTCAACCGTACCTTGAACGTTTACTCGGATATTGGGGCCAGCACTATGGTGGGAGGTCGTGTCATCCACCTGTTGAGGAGAATAGTATACAAGCGTCGAGTGAGAGGAACGATCTATTTTGAACTACTCCACATCCAGTATCATCCTGTACGGAGTCAGGTCATCGATGTGATCAATCGAATTCCAGATTTTCAAAACCGATAAATCGTTGCTACAATTGGCCCGTACGCAACCCACCTCTATCACCCTGACGTTAAAAAACGATCTATAAAAAGAGGTCGTCTTAAACCGCCACCCCAGAACCCAAAGATACCCACATGTCAAAGGTAAAAGATGCAAGGACGAAGTTTACGCCGTTACATCCCGTCCAATAGCCAAACAGGGCAAGGGTTGCCCAACTTGATTCTTCGTTTGATCCAGTAGATCCTCCAGGAAGGGTTGAACGAAAGTTTGAAGGATATCAGGGGAGAAAAAGTCGTAGGAAAAGCCACGGCAGCCTTTAACTGAGGAACCGCCCGAGAGATCAAACGTAAAGTCACGCAAGCTTTGGCCGGTTTATAAGCTAAGAAAATTCGCGAGATCTTAGTATGAAACCGACTCCCAGTCGTCCCCATTTTCGACGGAGTGTGCGTTCTGGCCCTCGACCTCCTGCAACGCCCATAAAAAGGGTCCCTCCAAGCTTCCGCTTTGACCCCTCGATCAATTCATGACGCCTAAAGCACGCCATCGTCGTTGTGGCCGGAAATCCAAGAACACATTATTAAACAGTTCATCGTCCATTCGAACGGTAGGTTGATCAATCGACAATTCGGTAATTACCCTTACAAGTGGTACATCAGCACCTTGTTGAATTACACTCCCAATTAGTACAATAGCAATGTGGACTACCATCCTTACGCCTTCCAAAACTTTGGCGTGCAGACCATCAAATTACTGGTTCATGGAGAAGAATATCTTTACCGTGCCTTGGAACTGGTCCACAACACCAATCAGAAAGACATGACCGGGTACTTTCGCTTTCTTACAAGCGGGAGGCTTTTTGGCTAAAAAAGAAGCCTGTATAATTACCCCGAAATGTGGGGACAAGGTCATCATTGTACCCTCTTCCTTTTTGACAACAGGGCAAATGGCAAAGTCGATGGACCCTTGTTTAATCGATGACAGAAAGGGGACGTGCGGTTTCTATTTACGTTGGGCGCTAACGTGAAGCATGCCATTACCATCATCGTGTGAGGCGACTTTGAAAACGTGTTGACCACCATTCGCAATGAAGCGGTGCTGTACGATATCTACAGATTCAAAAAAACAAAAATAGAATAGATCGCCGTGTCCAAACTAAAATTGGATGCATTGGTCCAATCGATCGTTTTTCCTCCGACACACCCCCCCCCCCCACACTATGCCGAAGACGATGAAGACGACTCCACGTACGAGTCGTTTCCCTCTACCCATCGAGAGTCCCTCTACCTTCTCCCCACTACCACCACAACCACCACTTAAACGGTCTCGAAAACGGAAAGGGATGATGAGCCTGTTAGATGGTGCGGTAGAAGGGATCCAAGGGATAGGGTCGGAATGTATAAAAACCACCAAAAAAAACACCCAGGATGATAAGAAATATCAGAACCAGCAATGGGTGGAAACAAGATGGCCGTCAAGAAGAAGAAGCACAGTTCGAGAGGACCACAACGAAGACCCCTAAAAAACCAAAAACTATAACGAAGGACAAAAATTAGGAAAAAAATTTAAACTGAAGGCCTGGTCCGTTTTAATTCCAGGAAAAACACGGTCCCACTCTCTGACAAAAAGATCACATCGAAATGATGGTGATGGACCGTCCCCCTCCCTTCACAACAACAATACACGTCTTGGGTGAGGAAGGTTGAATCATTGACAAGGGGGTTGAAGAAAATCTAGAAAAACAAAAAAACATCTCCTAGCAATAGGCTACACAGCTTCCTCTTTTTCGGACCTCCCCTTGAAGCAATTCCCCCATACACTAATAATAAGGGTGGGGATACCACTACCGAGAACGACAACAACAAAAAAAGGCGAGTATTACCTAACAGATTGTGCAATTGGGAGCCTTTCCATTCGAGGGAGAAGGCATCCATAGGTCTAGGTCTACCTCGACATAACGGTTAGATTTCTTGGTCCGTTTATCGTGTTCCCAACCCTGCATGTCTAACCCTATACACCAGTAGGTAAAGATAGGAAACCACTGAAAACCAATCAAACAACAATACCATTTACAACCTACTATAGCGAGGGCAATGGGAATCCTTCTCATCTTCAGTTCCAGCCCATTGACAAGGTATCCATAGTTCCCCTCTAAATAATATTAAGGTTCCTTGGTCCGCCCATAGTGAGCCCATCATAGCATTATTGATCCTATACACCTGGACTTGGGATTGGGATGCACCTGAAAAACCAATCAAACAACAACAAAATCATGATAACCTACCCTAGCTTACAAGATGAAACTTCCTCAGCTTTAATCCCATACACCAGTAACTTTTAGTGTTAGGATACCACTGAAAAGCCAATCAAACCATACCATAATTATGAGCTACCTTAGGTTACAGGACGATACGAGCGATACAATGGGGCCACTCGTTGTCCTCCTCTCGCCATAGACACTGCGCCAATTTGAGGGCAAACCCCACGCACCAATAAGAAGGATCCGAGTACCACTACCGAAGAAAACAGAAAAACGTCTCAGCCTAACTTGTTCATCATAGTGGATAGGCACACGGACATTAGGGAGGTGGTCGAAGGTTTCGAAAGACCAAATAATCGCCTGAGAAGAATAAAGGAGTAGATCCTCTCCCAAAAATCTCCAGGGCTGATCGTGGTGGTCGAAGGTCGGATACACTAGGCAGGGAGCAAAACAAAAAAAAAACAGCACCCTACGTCAACACAGGGCAACACTGAACTCTCACTCGTCCTAGAGGTCTCCCATAGTGAAAGGTGCAAGATGCGATGGTACCACCGGCTCTCACGTTCAATCTCGTGACCAGCACAAGCCTGAAACTTCCTCTCATAAATTAATCAACGCCATATTTCTGCCCCAGGGGCCCAGACATGAAAAACGAGATGCCTATGGGTATATGGGTACCATTTCCGATCGTCAAACCTTCAAGGGATCATAGCCATCTAGAAGGAAAGGACACATACCTTACCGCACAGATAATAGTAACTACGAAAACAACCATGCAAGGAAGGAATTCAAAACGATAGCGAAGTAAGGGATCCAGTCCGGCACTCTTTCTTGAAAAATATAGTTTCCTTTTCTCTCTGTAGTCTAACCAAATACCAAAGAAAGGCAAAGGCTTAACTCACGCTGGTTAAGAACCAAAAATAAAAAGAATCAAACAGTGCTTACATACAACTGCGTTTCTAACTAGACAAAATCCAAAGAAACAGAAACGGAAACGCTGAAATAAAACAACAGAAAGAGAAAAAGCTGCCACTTAAAAAGCGCTGATATACAGCGAGACGAACAGTGCATACAAACAAAAAATTCAAATACGTACTTCCCCTAATCAAAAGACGGGCAGAACAAAATAGTTTGGAAGCACTGACTAATTAAACTATCGTGATGTTGAAAGACTTTAAAAAAGCAAACAAATCTGCTTAGCAAAGAATCTCAACACATTATGGGCCCAGATCAAATGTCAAACAAAAATGACTCTCAAACAAAAACGAAAGAAGTGAAAGTAGCGTTAAAATCTCAGAGGGCTTTGACAACAAATTAAGAACCTCATTAATGGAGTTTTGAAAACTGAACAAATATATGCGTAGAACCCAAACATAAAAACTCAACTCAACTCAAATTTAAAAGCAAATCAAGTATTTCCAAATGCCTGTTATCTGATGATTTGTCAGCCTAACGAAAAGAACATCGGCAAAACAAACTTCAAACGAGCAGACTTCCACAAAGAATTTTAAAAAGTTAACAACGTCCGTTCGCTTTGGCGAACAAAAGAATGGGAGTAATAAAAAATAGGTATTAATGACAAAAGATCTGCACCCACTTTGAGTCGGTCACTGGCAAACTCACAATGGGAACGAATTCTTCGCTGATTTTCGTGATAGATAATATTTTGTAATCAGTCCTGAAAAATCTTATGAGAACCTCAAAAATAAAGTTTTTGGCTCCTTTACTTTGAGCAGAGTGGACTCGAGGGATTGGAGGACTGAGAACGACTTGTGCTCAGATTAAGAAATTTAGAGACTGTGATGCAAAGGCCGTGTACGAAATGTCGTGCTACGTAGGATCTGTGAAGATATATCAGTCGGAAAATGTAACTGGTGAAAAAATGACTGATATACTACATGAAGGAGAAGCTTGTAATGAAGCAACATGATTAAGAGTTCGGGATAAGTCAGAATACGCAATCGTAGACTGCAAGCGGCGAATTTTGTTAATTGCTGTTTAGCTGTTGAGCAAAAATTTCTTCTTTAACAATTTATAAGATATCAGTTTAACGAGACTTCTTCTAATCTACGCTTTTACAAAAAGATCTTTCATTCAAAATTTCTTTCCCGTGTAATTCGCCAAAAAAAAATCTCAAAATCTTAGAACTAGCTCTTTTCTGAATGCTTGAATTATGTGAGACAAAAGTATTGTTTTTTCATTGGTTTTTTTTTTCATTTTTTGGTAAGAAAAAAAAGTACGTTTAAACTAACACATATTTATGTGAATAGTTTTATTATCATGATGTTAAAGATATTATTATAAAAATATATACTAGTAAAAAAAGTTTTGAAGTCATCACTTAGGTTAATCTTTGGTTTAATTTTATGTAAAGTTTAATGCCCCAAGAGGCTAATGGGTTATCTAATTATGGTGGTATAGTTCCGTTAACCATTCCATTTTGATATAAAACATTCAGCCCGTTTTCGTTTTTCGTCATGTGAGCCTCCAGTGTATCTAAATAACGTAATACTTTAAAAACATTAAAGAAACTGCGGTAAAAAACATCATAAAACAACGCATGTTGTAGATTTTCAAATATTTAACTTAACGTTTCGTTTGTTCCAACAAACATCTTCACAAGAGACCGTTAAAATTGAGTTACAATAAATTTAAAAGAGAAAGCGGAAGAATGGTAACTAGTAAATAAGTAACAAATTAGTAAACTGTAAAGATAATGACAATAAAATTAGTAAAGAAAAAGGTTTTCACTGCCAATGTTAACATTCATTGCAGGCTTTAAAACACGAATTAAAAGCTTTCTTTAATTTTACAATGTAGGTCAGAACGACCCGAAGCTAAAATTTTGAAGTGATCCGCCCACTTGATATTATGACCCGTCGAAGTAATGCGATTAGCGATAGCTGAAAATTGATCATTATTTTTTTCTATCATGAAGTCTGCGTTTAGCCTTACCGATGTAGAAAAATCCTCGCAGTCCCAGCAACTAGCTTTGTAAACTACCTTAGACATAAAAGAATCACTTAGTTTATCTTTATAAGGAAAGAAGTGTTGCTAAAAATAATTTGAAGGTCAAAACAATTGTAAAATTTATAAACGCATTCCTTAAGCTGCTGTGAAACTGTTTTACTATGTAAGCCTAAAAAAGGCAAGACAATAAAAATCTTTTTTTTGGGGGAACCGTAAAATGAGGATCTTTAGCTTTGTTCTGAATAACATCGTTAATGTTGTAATTAATAATAGATTTCGGCTAACCATTTTGCAATAAAAGAGATTTAAGATAATTCGAATTGGACTGTGAAAAAAAAGTTCATGAGCAAATACGGAAACAACGGTAAGTCAGGGTGCGAATGAGATTGATTTTGTATTTCCTAGGTGTAAAAGAGTCCCATTTAATGTAAAGCCCAGTGAATGGTTTCTTACGATAAGTGGCAGTAAAGAAAATATTGTTATTATTACGATTAATAAGAGCATCTAAAAGTGGAATTTGGTTGTTTTCTTCGAACTCAGCGGTAAATTTGATACTAGAACAGCATGATACTTACTCTCAACAAAGTAAAAGTGACATCAACATTTCTAAACCATTTCATAAGGACTGCCGGTATTAGTATTACGGTTGTTGATTAACCATTTCTCTTCAAAATTACACATAAAAATTTTTGGAAGAACAGGACCTAAAGGAGAACCCATAGCAACACCATCTATTTGGTCATAGTACTGTCCATCAAATAATAATTTTAAAACAGTGCGGGGTATACTTGGTTGGCTTGGGAGTGAAAATAGCTTGTCGAGGCAAATATTTATGGTTTCCTCCAAAGGCACGTTGGTGAACAAAGAACTGACGTCAAAAGAACACAAGAATTCATTGTTGTGTCTGTATGACTTGGCCCAGTCAGCAAAACTGAACGAGTCTTCGACCGTAAATCTATTGGTGGAGATTGATTTCAGAATCCTAACAAGAAAAGAAGCAAGATTTTAGTTAGGATAATCAGGTTTATGAACTTTAGGAAGACCGTATAGAATTCCATGTTTAGAACCGGAAGGCATTATTTCTCGCAGTATAACATCATCGATTATACCATCACGTTTTAGTTTGCGAAGGTAGGTAATCAAACTGTTCTCTCTAGCTTTAATTGGGTTTCTTGTGAGTGATTCACCAGAGATTAATGATTTCATTTTCTTAAGATAGTCAAGTTTATTTACAATAACAATCCCGTTTTCTTTGTCAGGTTTTGTGATAATTATGCTATCGTCCTTCCTTAAAGCTTGAAGTGCTGTCCACTCCTCTTCACTGAGAATGTGTTTCTGCTATGAGAAATTGTAAGAGTAGATGTAATTGTAAGAAATGTGTTTAAGTTGACTCTTAAGCCGATCCTGGTTTTCAGATGTTAAATCGGGTCCAAATTTACAAAGGTCGCGGAAAAGAAGTTCAAAAGAACATTTTACTTCATTGCTATTAACATTTTTAGGTAGTAAACAAAATCGAAAACCTCGAGCAAAAACCATTTTTTCTTTGATGTTTTTAATCAAGTTACGATGGCCAGTGAAGAAAAATATTTATGATGTAATACTTTAATACCGATTGGAAAAACGTATTTATTGACAAAGGGCTAATAGTCGAAACTTCAGAGTCCTACTCTACTTACGGCGATGATTAAACTCTTCAATATAATTTATAGAGTTGATTAAATCACAAGTTTTACCTACTCTTCAACAAACCTTGAAACTTTTTTTCAAAAAATGTTTTTATTGACGAATAGACCGTTAGTTGAGGTCAATATTAGTAGCCTGTACCGAACTGCTAAGTCGTACCAAAGACACACACATCGAGTTTTTTACACAAATCGCATTCTATGATATTAGCTGTTTAATTTATTTAAGATACTATTATAAAAATATATACTAGTAAAAAACGTTTTGAAGTCATACTTTGGCTAATCTTTGGTTTAATTTTATGTGAATTTTAATGCCCCAAGAGACTAATGGGTTATCTTATTATGGTGGTATAGTTTCGTTAACCATTTCACCTTTAGATAAAATATCCAGCCCGTTTTCTTTTTTCTTCATGTGAGCCTCCAGGGTATCTAAATGACGTAATACTTTAATACCGAGTCCTACTCTACTTAGGGCGATGATTAAATTCTTCAACATATAGAATTGATTAAATCACACGTTTTACCCTACTCTTCGACCAACTTTGAGACTTTTTTTTTTCAAAAACAAAATGTTTATTGACGAATAGACCGTTAGTTGAAGTCAATAGTAGTAGCCTGTGCCAAACTGCTAAGTCGTACCAAAAACACACACATCGAGTTTTTTACACAAATCGTGTTCTATGATATTAGCTGTTTAATTACTCAAAAATATTTATCCTACAACTTTGTTTAATAATTTAATAGAATAGTTTAATAGTTTATTCATAAAAAATACAATTATTCCTGCAGATAGCAAAGCTAATCGAGGCAGGTGTTAGATAAATTTAGGTATTATACAAATTTCATAAGTTGCAAATAGATTTAAGTAAATAAAAAAGGATGAAAAAATACACACTGTCTGTATATAAAATTGAATATAGAAACAAAACATATGAAAAGGGTCAGTTTCAAGGAACTATTATTAGTATTATTATGGTATTTTGTATTGTAATTATTTTAATGAGAGCATGGAGATTTCAACATGATACCCATTCGTGGTTAAATTATAAAGGAGAAGCTGCTTAAATTCATTTTTAAAGTTGGTTCTTTAAAGGTTTTTTAATCCATGAGGTATTTTATTCCACAGTTTAACGCCAGCGCGGGAAAAGAACGTTTTTGTAATTTAAGTCTAGAGAATTTACAAAATAATTTACCGGTATTTCTCGGTATTACTTCAAGTATTATAAGAATGTGCATCTTTAATTTCGACAACCATGTTTTTAATATTATGTGAGGCTTTGTTAATAAAAAAATAAAACAGTTGTGCAATAGATTGGTAATAAAGAAGCATAACAGGTAGAATATTATTTTCCGTAAAGAGGGGATTGCACTCTCAATCTCATTTGACTTTTTAAATAAAAAAGATTAAACTTAATGCACGCTTTTGGAGGATAAGAACTTTCTTAATAAATGTTTTTGTTGAAGGATCGTAAACGATAATCGAAATTGAGTTTAGGAGGCTGAAAGATAACAAAGTTTGATTTTTTAAAATTCAAGGTTAATTTATTAGCAATGGGCCACTCCTGAACCTTTGGTAATTCGAGGTTAAGAAGGCGCTCGAATGTTTTATGGCACTTATTAGAATAAAAGATATTATTATTATGGGCGAATAGATGAAATTTTAATAGCGTGGAGGAACTAGTTATGTCGGTGATATAAAGTAAAAAAAAAAGGTGGCCTAGGAATGATCCCTGTGGGACACCGCAATTAACAGTCAGCTTGTTTGATATAAATGAATCAATGGCCGTAGTTTGCATCCTATTTAACAAATATAATTTTTTTAAAAGTATATCGTGGTTCGCGGTGTCAAACGCTTTCTTAAGGTCCAAAAAAATAGCACTAGTATACAGTTTGATATCGATATTAGAATGAATTTCATCAATGATGTCGAGTATTGCATGGTGTGTTGAGTGGCATTTTCTAAAGCCATTCTGAGCGCTTGAAAGAATATCGTGTTTGTCAATGAATCTATAAGCCTATTGTCCATAACTCTTTCGAATATTCGATTAAAACAGAGAAAAGTGATATCGGGCGATAGTTACTTAAATCTGCTTGGTGTTATTTGCCAAGGTCTCATTTGCTATAACAAACAAATATTGTGTTTTTTTAAGATATCAGTCCTTGTAATAACAAGTATTGAAAAACGACCAGGCTTTTAGGGACTTGTCAGAAATTAGCAGGGGGGGAGGGAGGGGGGGGGTGGAAAATTAAAAGTGGGTGCTGAAAAAA
>JAOEHV020103299.1:1333-15303 GCA_025447995.2 Isaurus tuberculatus
GTCCGAAGTGTCAAGGACTACAGTCCGAAGTGTCAAGGACTACAGTCCGAAGTGTCAAGGACTACAGTCCGAAGTGTCAAGGACTACAGTCCGAAGTGTTAAGGACTACAGTCCGAAGTGTCAAGGACTACAGTCCGAAGTGTCAAGGACTACAGTCCGAAACGTCAGCATCTTTTATTTTTCAACGGTGTACAACTTAAAAATTTATCAAACTGTTAATCAAGGAGCAACTACAGAATACCCCGCCACTGTCGTTAATATAATTCTGCGCATTTGCTTTTATAGAACGAGGAATGTGCAGAATAAATTATCATGTCATTAAAGGCAGTTGCGGGGTATTCTAAAGTCTAGCCTTAATCGGAGCAACTACAGAATACCCCGCCACTAATCAACACTAGGCTGAAAAGTTTAACAATCGGCTTAAGTAGAGCAGAAAGCTGACATTTCGAGTTTTATCCCTTTGTCAGAGCAACACAGTTTGAAACGTTAGCTACTAAATCCTACTTGCAGCGAAGGTTAAACATTTTAATCGAGAATTGATTGAATGAAGTATTTTTGAATTCTGTTTGGTCCCTTTCTAACTCTGGTGAGCTTTTTCTAGTTCTTATGAGAAATGGTGTCTAAATAACGTAACATATATACTAAAATTTGGATAATCTGCTAACACGTTTTTCTTGACAATTGAAAAACCGATTTTTTTCTAACTGTTTTAATTAATAATTGTTTGTTCTTACTAGAAACCACATGATCATTCCTGCTACTAAAGCCATCAGCATCACTAGAATGAGGAAATTTGTGGTGTCCAGAATGGCATATAAAATACTTTCTGTATTTGATAGTGATTGGTCCATTATTACAATGTACGCCACGCCGGGAGACTCGATCAGAGGAATATATTTGTAGTAAGCCTGGTAGACACTCATCCACTTCCAACCATAAACAGGAAAGCTCAGATCTGCACTGGGAATGGACGACTGCACTTCTGTTGGAAAACGATAAATGAGAATTTCATACCCTTTCCAACAGATTTAAAATGTATAATACAAAACTAATTCTGATGAAAACCGTAGCCTAGAATTTACATTCAAGATAAACGAGATCCATTTCACTTTTACTACTTCGTTGTGCCCACAGATTTTCGAAACTAGTTAGCTATTATAGTAAGTAGTAGTGGTACTAGGAGTAGCAACAGCAATGAGTGTCAGTTGTACCTTCATTCGCTCTCCGCCATGCTGGTTCACCGTCACCATTGGTGTTGAAATCTAGGTGCGATTCTCCGTGTAATTTACACGTACGACAACACGACACGAGAAAATCGTTTATTGTCAATGGCATCATTCCAGCCATAGCTGCTACAGTAATGGGCTTTGATTGGTCACTGTTATTGACTCTGACATATGGTAAGAACTGTAGGAAATTGGTTGTGACTCGCTTATGGCATCGACATGTTTCTAGAAAAATGTATAAAAAAGTTAATCAAATGTCAATCAAAATGTCTCAAAAATGTTTTCCTAAAAATTGTTTCAGTCCTTGAAAAAAATATTCTCAGGTATCAAGATGAGTAAAAAAGATTTTAAAACAATAAAATCAAATACGGAAACATTTAGAACCTTTTTTCTTTAAAGAAACGAAATGCAATTTCACCCAATGACATGGAAATTTGCGAAATTGGTCAAAAAATTAGACTGTTTGACCTATGAGATAATTTCAACTGCTAACAGTCTATAGAACTGCTTTTAATTGACGAAGCCTTAAAGGTGTTAAAGTGAACATCAAACCCGCACAAATGTTATTGCCTCATAAGTCTTTTCAAGTACTTCAAGCATGCTTTTACGGATGTAAGTTATGTTACAAAGCAATGAAACAAGGAAAGCATCCTAGAGCATCGACTAACCTCCAACAGTTGTAGACGATGGCCCACTTGCAAACCTGGTAAAGCCTGAGATGGAAATTTTGTAGCGAGTGTAAGTGTCAAGGCCTTTTATCTCCGTAAATAGTGTTTCTCGTCTTACAGTGTAATTCAAGATTGGTCCTTCGATCGTTTCGTCTCCTGATAAGATAGCCTGGAAAGTGACGCGGTATCCTAGCAACTTCAACTCAGTTTCTGGATCTTCAATCTTTTCCCATTTTACACGAACACTCCAGGGTGTCTCAAAATCAAAAGCTATAACATTTATTGGTCGAGCTTTGGTACCTGATGGTTAAAAGACGTATGATCTTTTTACTTCACAGTTCCAGACTACACTGTGAACGTGAAAAGAAAGGTTATAAAATTGAGCGTTAGGCTCCACTACTAACTTTATAAAGGAACTAATCCTAAAGTGCATTTTGAGGAAGAATTAGATTTAACTTACACTGCTTTATATAATTCCCCTAAATATAGCATTACTAGAAGATCTTTATAAAGCGTTGTACTGTCTCAGACAAAGCTTTTTGGTGTTATGCTTTTTTTTATCGGTTTTTAAGTTTTGAGAACAAATAAATGTTCTATGGAACATTAGAGCTTAATAAAGAAAAACTAGCAAAAAAAACAGTTTTGGAACGTCAAACTTAAACACTTTTAATCAAACATTGTGGAAATTTTGAAGAGCAAAACAATCCTTGCACAGTAGGATGTAAGGCAGGTTAACCTCTTAACTAAACAAAAACTATAAGGAAAGAAATGATAAATGTTACCAAACATAACATTAAAAGCAGAAAACACACAGTTAAAAAGATTACGAGAATCGTACCAATTCTGTCGGGGTAGATTAAATCAAATGTGCCGTTGCTTTCACCCTTACTGTTGAATGCGAAAACCCTGACTGTGTAGTTGGCATCAATATGAAGGTTAGGTAACACTGCATCAAACTGATCCGCTGTAAAGTTAAGTGTGAACCATGACCAGGTGACATTGTGATATGACCCCATATATCTTACTCTGTAACCAAGTATGATACCATTGCGACAGTGTCTTTGTACAGGATTCCATTTTACCAAAAGTGAGAGGTGAGATGGTACATCAAAAGTGACGTCATATGGTGGTAGACATGGAACTGGGATAACAAAAAACAGATCAGTATCAGTACCAGTAGCAGAAACCTTTGTATCGTTATCACTATAAGTATCAACACCAGTATCGAAACCAGTACCAATATGATTACAAGTGTCAGTAACAACCACAGTATCAGTGTCTATACCAGTATCAGTAGTTTATGGTTTGTATCAGTCATAGTATCAGTGTCTATACCAGTATCAGTGTCTATACCAGTATCAGTGTCTATACCAATATCAGTGTCTATACCAGTATCAGTGTCTATACCAGTATCAGTGTCTATACCAGTATCAGTAGTTTATGGTAAGTATCAGTCATAGTATCAGTGTCTATACCAGTATCAGTGTCTATACCAGTATCAGTGTCTATACCAGTATCAGTGTCTATGCCAGTATCAGTAGTTTATGGTAAGTATCATCCATAGTATCAGTGTCTATACCAGTATCAACAGTTTATGGTAATTATCAGCCATAGTATCAGTGTCTATATCAGTATCAGTACCAAGTTTATGGTAAGTATCAGCACTAGTATCAATACGATTTTCATTACATTTATCAACTCTATTATCAATACCAGTATCAGTGTTGGTGTCCTTATCAGTACCAGTGTCAGTACCAGTGTCAGTACCAGTTTCAGTACCGATTTCGCTAGCATTATTGTCCTAAATTCAGAATTGGTACCAATATCAGAACAAGTATCAGCATTACCACAAAATTCAATCCAGATACAAGACCATTATCATTACCAGCAGGCCCATCCGCAGGAATTTTGCTGGGGGCTGCGAACAAAATTTTTGGGACCAATCCCCCCCCCCCCCCCAACCTTCTGATACATTTTCCTCTCCTTAAAAAGGCTTGGAAAAAAATTCTTTGTGCTGGACACAATGTGTGCATAAGCAAGTATGTTTCATAGTTATCGCAAGGGTTAATGAAAATGTGAGCTCATGGCGGAATCTAGAACGCCGAACGTGTAGTATGTAACATCTATATCTATTCATTACTTTTACATTTGAGTGGACTTTTGCGGACCTTTACGGCCGTTGGGGGCACGGGCCTGCGTACGGGCCTGACAAGTATCGTTATTCAGTACCAATATCGGTACCATTATCACCAGTAGTATCTTTTTGGTAAGTACATAGCTTTTTCCAATTAAATTATTTATCATTATTTGTTAATTGTTATAAATTTCATATAACAGTTTTTATCTTTAACCCAAATAACTTACGATCTTCATCTGTAATCACAATAATTGGTGAACTGTCTGGCCCTTCCAATATTGTTATTCCCCGGATTTGAATACTGTAGTTCGTAAAGATCTTGAGTCCAGTTATATTGGTGGCGTATCGATGGCGCCTTTTAGTTGATGTAGCGTTTGGCTTGTATATACGAGTTTCGTTTGAAGTTACAGTAAAATTCTGTGTAGAGTTAAGGAAAGCACTCTCCTCTCGGTAAAATATCCGGTAAAGGCGGACAATTCCGTGTCGATAGCTTGATGGGATCTCAGACCATTGAACGCAAATGCTTGTAGAACTAGTATTTATGGCTACAATATTTGTTGGTGGCATCGAAGGTGCTGTTTAAAGAGAAGATTCAGACAAGTATGGTTAACATTGAGTGAAACGTTTTTACGTTGTCACTACAAAACTGCTTATGTAAGATCATTATGGTGTACTTTAAGGTTTTTAAGACCAGACTTCACCAGCTAATCAATTCGTAAAAGCTACTGTTAGTTTCTACCACATAAAGATACTCAACAAATTGACCCCAAGGAGTACGATTCAATGATTAGATTATTGACTTGGAGTCCGAAAGGCAGAGAAGTCTAAAGCTTTAGAATCACGAAACTAGTTTGAAAAATAGAAAAGAACAAAGTTAAGGCTTTCCCTTTTACTCATACCAAAAATACCTTGTCGTACCTTTTCAATGTCTAGCATTTGACTACAATTGCATCAAATCTTCCTGTCAAACAATTACCTTCTTACTTTCTACAAATCTTTTGTTTAACAAACAGATGTTTCAAAACAACAGAAAAACTATATAGTTAAATTATATCCGTTTTTATCTTAATAGTAAATATAATAAATAGAGATCTATGAAGGCGAGGTGTAAATCGCGCGAAATGAAAAGTTTGATCATGCAGAGCTCAAGCAGAACCTTCGAAAAGTGAGAATTAGTGGTGTGCCTGGGATCATAAAAGGCTGCCCTTCTTAGTAAGGCTGGATATGTCAATCATGTTAGATCACACTCAAGGTCTCAAGCACATGTCGCTCGTGCAAGCTTGTCTCCTCGGCCTCAGGGCCACTTCTGTCGTTTGTGCAACAAGATCTGTAAATCATTAGCAGGACTTAATAGACATATGACGGTTCATAAAGATATCAGTTAATTGAGACGGCTTTGATCTGTGAAGATGTAGCAATCATCATCATCATCAGTAAATATAAGCAGTGTCAAAAGAAAATAACTCTTAGAAACCAACAACTTCATAAAATATATAAGGTGGGTTGAAAACTAAGAATTCGGGGACTCAACCTGATTCCTTAAAAACAAATTTAAAAAAATACAAATTCAAGAAATTTAGGGTTCCCAGGTGGCGTACTAATCCTAAAAAATACCAAAAATATCTATCGAAACTCATACTGTAATTTCTCTTATAAGCCCCCCCCCCTTCTCTAATAAGCCCCCCTTTCTAATAAGCCCCCCCCTTTTTTTGAACCCAGAAACATATTAAGCCCCCCTCTCAACTAGAAATAAATAAGGCCCCCGGGGACTCAATGAAGTAAGATTTTTGTTTAGTTAGTCTTTCTCAAAACAGTTTTGTCTAGTATTGCCAGACATTGCAACTAGATTATAAAAGCTGAAAATTGTCACTCTTTTCATGTGTGCGGAAGATGGATGAATGAAAGAAACTGACAGTCACGCCAATGATATTCTGCTGAATTTATTAACAACCCCCCCCCCCCCTTCCCTCTAAAGTGCTTACAAACAATAAGCTCCCCGGGAGCTTAATAGAGAAAAGACGGTGTTTTCTAAAGAGCAATTTTAAGTAGATTTTTATTTAGATTAACCTAGCCAATCAACTATCGTAACCACATAAACCCGGTACTCCTATTAAATCTTAGTAAATGTTTTTCTAACACTTATAAAGTGGAGATGGAGATGGAGAGGACTAAAACTGATATTTTGTCGAACTTTTTAATTTGTGTAATTGATAATCAGTATCTCTCACCGTCTTCAGCTGTTCGAACAATGATCGGTGTGCTTAAGTTTCCATCTTTTACTGTGTAACCAAGAACCTGAACCATATACAAAGTGAACTTCTCCAAACCATTTATTTCCTGGTTGTACAATTCATAAGACAGTTCTGTGGCCCTTCTATTACGAGAGCTGTCAAGCGCTACCGTAATGATTTTCTTGGTCGTTTCACAATAAAGTGGCTTGCAAATCTTGATGCGAAAACCACGAACGATGCCGTTTCTATCATTCGGTGGGATATCAGCAAAGGAAACTTTTACACTTGTGGAACTCATAACCTCTACTGTGATGTTCACTGGGGGACTTGACGGAGCTGTTGATTGTATCAGTTTGAAAATAAAACATCGATCATTCCAATAAGATTATCACTGTTGTCGTTTTTTTATTGTTGTAATTATTGCTCAAATAGAGCTGTTTGTAGTAATGGTGACAGCGGTGGTATATAATGGTAATTTTGGTTTTAGTGGTTTTGGTGATGGTGATGATGATGGTAGGGGTGTTAGTTGTATTTATGATGGTAGTGGGTGATGAAGTAAGAGAGGTGATGATGGTGGTGTTGTAGGTGTAAATGATGGTAGCGATGGTGATGGTTAAAGTAGTGGAAGGTGAAGATGGTAATGATGTTGAGGGCACAGTAGCGGATCCAAGGAAAGGGGCCTAGGGGGCCTGTGCCCCCCCCCCCCCATCCCCCCATCCTTTTGGGACTTGTTTTTTTTAACAAAAATACCACGTATGTTATTTATTTAAACTCTTTATTTGAACAAAGTACGAGCAAGAAATTATTCTTAAATAAGTACGAAATTTGTCTAAAGATGCTGGAAATGGCCATTTTAGAGACTCAAATTTTCCATAATTTCTGGGGGGGCATGAATCCAGACTCCACTAGAAAACTCGCGCCTTCGACCCTCGGTGTGCTCCCCCCTTTTCATATTCCTGGATCCGCCCCTGGGGCAGAACGTAAATAAAAGTTGGTAATGTTGTTAGTGGTTAAGGTGCTGGTTGTCGTGAAAGGGGGCGGTATTGATAATGTGATGTAGGTGGCAGATATAAAGTTGATGGCGATGATGATGGTTGTTTTAACCAATCACATCCATGGCCTTGATAAGCTCAATTTTACCTACCGTCCTCTTTTGTTTGGCAAATAAACGGTTCGCTATGGTTTCCCTCTCCGTATGCATTGAAAGCTGCCAGAGTAATTGAATATTCTTTGTAATTCCATAAGCCCAAAAGAGTTGCGGATGATGAATTAGCTCCAAGAATTGTGGTACTGGTAGCTCGTGGACCACTAGTAAGATTAAATGTGTAATACACGTTGTATCCAAGTATGCGACCATCTGGGTCCGGTTGGCTATCATAGGCTGGTTGCCAGCTTATGTTGCAACTCGTGGAGGTACTTACAGTATTGATGCTAATTGGTAGAGGGACTCCTTCCGGGGCTAGAACACCAAACTATTGTTAGGACCTTAATTTATACTTCATATTGGATTAGTTTACTAACATACTTGCTTTAACTTATAGCTAGGGTATGTTGATTGGCTAACAAGTCAGCACAAGATCCTTCCTCTCGTGTTCAAAGCTCTTAAGTCACGCTCCTCCGTATTTCAAAGATTATCTGTAGTCTTCCCTCTATATCTCAAATGAGCTACTTATTGTATTCCGTATCCATCTGAAAACCATTGCCGATCGTGCTTTCAGTGTCTCTTGAACAATACTCCTTATCGAACGTCATTGTTTTACCATCTTTTCAACGGATATTGAGTCAATATTCGTTCGACTCGGTTATATGAACTGGTACCAATTGTCCCAAGGATTACCTTCGAAGGACTATTGCTCTGTCCTGAGATGGTATCCAATTACTCATTTATTATCAAGTTAGAAGCCGAAGTCTAACACCAAAAATATGCACCGTGTCACAAAGAAAGCACTGGGCGTATAAAAATCAACCGCTTTGGCCGTAACTAGTTAGTTAGATAGCAATAAGCAATTTCCTTTTGCAAAATTTCCCTCCGTACATGTGCCTGAGTTGCGTTTATATTTACATTAACGAAATGTTTGACCATGATTTATACAAGTGTCTTTCGAAAAAAGGTTCTCCTATAATGTAAACCCCAGATGTTAAATAATGTTTCTGTGATGTTATTCAAGCATTAAAAATAATTCATGTCTTGTATTAACGGCTTCGTAACAAAACATTTAGAAAAACAATATCATTTACAAACTGGATGCATGAACTCACAGATTCATCACTTTTTTTGCTTTTTTATTTTTTTAAGTTTTAAATTATTAAGCTTCGGCGGAAGAGATGGTCACACAAATGTCCAAATTTTGACAGAGCCGGGGATCGTACCTGTAACCCTGTGCCTTACAGAAATCTATAACTAACTGATTAACGCACTTACGTGGCAAGACTTTATCATCTGTAGAAACATTCACTGGTGAACTTCTGGGTCCATCTATGGTAGTTCCAGCAGCGACTGCGATGGTATAATTTGTCCAGAACAGAAGTCCTCCAATCACAATTGCTGTTTTATCCTTGTCGACCACAACACTTATTTCTGGTCTAAGGGTAGTGCTAACCGGTCGATAGAATATTCGATAGTATCGCAAGATACCAGGTATATTGCTAGTGCTTACTGCAGCCCAATTAACATAAATTGAGAACGCGCTGGTGTTGTAAGCCTCGACGATTACAGGGGCTTCCTCTGGAGCTGAAACAGAAATACAAATCTTGTGCACAAAATGCTGGATTAGTATAAAATAATTATTTTAAGAAGATTTAAGAAAATGGAATGAAATGAAATGAAATGGACTGTGAAGGTGTCAAACGCAGAGGTTCTGCATTACAATTCGTACGAAGCCCCAACTTTGCTGGCTCGGACATGTATGTCGCACGTCTCAAATCGTCTAAGAAAGAAGGTCTTGTTCAGTGAAGTCAATTCCGAGATATACTGTACCTTTCGTCTTATTTCTTCTTATATCGTATTTTGATGATCTCCGCCATAAGGTAATTTAAGAGAACGAGGAAGAAAAAGGCTGAAAAATGTTTTATAAAGAGGGGAGAGCAGCGAAGAAAGGGTTATGAAGTTGCAACAGCAACAGAAAGACAGTTGCGAAAAAATACGGCTTGGAGAAATGTGTTTCAGATTCAGTCGCGGACTAGCAAGATCCTTAGAACTGAATGCAGTCTAACAAGTAATACTGTTTGAAGGAAAAGTGTCTATATTATTTCTAATTTTTATTATTAATTATTCGATCTTAAAAAAAACTTAATAGCCTACCATCCTCTCCTGAAGACACCACGATGTAATTGGAGAAGTTACCATAACCAACAGTAAACGCAGCAATACGGATGGAGTAGTTGGTGAACTTCTCAAGTAATGTTAAGTTAACATTAGTTTGGTTGCCAGGGAAAGTTATCACCTTTTCATTTGCCGATTCCGCCGCGAATTCGACGTAGTTTACTTGGTAGCGTCGTACAATACCGTTTTGGTGCTGAGTTGGTACTGGAAACCAACTGACCATAATGCTCTGCGAGCTAATGTTTAATCCTGTTAGATTTTGTGGAATGGAACTTGGCACTGTGGAAAGTTTTCCCAAAACAAGGTGACTATTACTTTCTTGAACGAACAATAATAAAATAACTAACTTTGAGGTTCAATAAAAATGAGAACGTAGTTAAAGAAATCATTGAATTATTGAAAACAAATTATATTGATGACGTAACTAAATGTTTGTCTTTTGTATTTTAGAACACAATGGTAAAGACAAAAACTCATCCGTATTTAAAGATAGTTTAGAAACAGGCCATGACACAGTTACACTTGAAGATACTAGTATTTTAATGTCTAATTTCGGGGACTATAAAAAAAGGAAAATAGCTGAGGCGCTATTTATAAAAAATCTCAAACCAACTTTGAATGAACAAAACCAATCAACTCCCTTGAGTCTTTTAAACTAACTTACATGCTTAATTAATTATTCGTTAAACCATTGTCAATTGCTGTTGATGGCCTTTGGAGAAAGGCCGAAATTTACAACGAAATATACAATTTTATCTAGAATGATTAATCTTCTCGTTATTTTATTTATATTGAAATGGTTTGCTCAAAAGAATGTATTTGTCGTTAAGGCTCTATTATTTCGTACCTGAATAAGACAAATATGACCACATTTTTTTACTAGATCTCCGGCCTATAACGCTCTGCTGCATTAATCCGGCAAGATGCGATAAAAACAGTCGTAAAT
Source organism: Isaurus tuberculatus (assembly GCA_025447995.2). Taxonomy (NCBI): domain Eukaryota; kingdom Metazoa; phylum Cnidaria; class Anthozoa; order Zoantharia; family Zoanthidae; genus Isaurus; species Isaurus tuberculatus. The sequence goes on from JAOEHV020103299.1 coordinate 11,864, forward strand.
ACTAATAAATAGATATTCTATTGCTTAATGGAACTTATATATACCTGATTCAAGCGTTGCACAAAGTAACTGAGCGCTGAAATTGCCCAGTCCAGCTGAATTGACCATTGCCACGGATATGTTGTATCTTCTGTAGGGACGTAATTCTGATACTTTTAGCGAATTGCACGAGGTATTTAAACGTTTAACCACATTAGGAGCAAATTTAAAGTCTGAATAGATCAAAATATAGCCGAGCAAGATTCCGTTATGGTACTCTAGAGGAACTGGATCCCACTGAACGGTACATGAATGCGCAGATGTGTCATTAATCGTCAAGTTAGATGGTGCCTGGCTTGGAACTGCAACAGATGTTTAAAATTCCTTTGCAACAATTACAAAAATAACAGACAAAAACAAAATAATTAACATGAAGAACATGATAGTGGGGTTATGATATTGGCCTAATTTTATTTTTTTATGCTATAGTTTTTCTTAAAATGAAGAACGCGGTAAAGTTGCACCCTTTGTACATTATAAATCAAAACAACACAATAGAGTGCAAACAATACCATTCAATTCAATAGATAGAGTGCGAAAAAAAAATAGCACCACAAAAGAATACCAAGCAATAGTACAATACAATACAACACAAAGCATTAAAGGGCCAAGCGACAGAAGAAGAAAATGTGCAACAGTAAATACAATACGTTGTAAACAACAGAATGAAATTAGAGTGCAGTAAAACAAAGCTAAATACAAATAAAGAAAAAAGCAATTCTTACAACGAACAGTTAAAGCCTCAATAGATAACATTTACTCAAACATCGCCGAATTATTACGCAGTATTACGAAACTTCAAGATACTTACTAACCCGTTTCTCCTGTTAGACAAATGAGGCTTTCCCATGAACTTGACTTTCCTTGACCAGCCGAGTTATTCGCGGACAGTCTGACGTAATATTTTGTGAATGGTTTCAAATCACTCAATTGATATTCATTTACATGAGCATCTAGTGTTACGTTCTTTATTCCCGACAGAAGCTTAGGAGATACTTCTCTATACTGCAGAATGTATCCGAGAATCACTCCTCTCCTGTATTTGAATGGAACTAGGCCCCAGGCTACTCGGCAGCTTGTTGAATTAATGGTTATTACTGACATGTTGCTTGGTGGGGCAAGGGGCACTAATAATTAAATGGCAATTTATTACTATCGCTATAAAGAAGAAGAAATACAGGTCGTATAAAATTCAGTTCAAATACAATCAAAATGCAATGATATAGACCTTTTCTAAGATAGCCAAACAAAGTGCATTCTGGTTTAGTCTCAGTACAAACAGCACCATATTTGGCAACATAAACAATAAATGTTTGTACTTATGCTAGACCAGAATGCAACATGTAAGCTATCTCAGAAAAGGTCTATGGTAAGTAAGTGTCACTTTCAAGGGGATAACTTCTCGTTCATCTTTTTTAAACAGAAATTAATGAAAGAAAAACCCAATCTCTAATGTTGAAAAGTAAATGACCTCAACTTTTAAAAAAAAACGATTTCTGGCGTTTTAATGAATTGCTACTTTGATACTCGTGTGCTACATATACGACACTGAATAAAACAAAATTGACACCCCTTGCCATCAAATTCAGAAAACAATAGAAAAATTTAAAAAGCATATAATGGGTTGTAATGCTTGTGGGATGCAACTTGAATAATAATTACAAGTCAAACAGTACATACGTACTAGCATGAAATCTTGCAGCCACTAATAAGGGCAATGAAGGCCACGTTGGTAGCGGGCATTACCCCTTAAATTTACCGTAAATAAAAGTGAGCCTCATGGTAACAGCCATGGACAGCTGTTTCCGCCTTTTTGGGCCTCGTCATGTATACTGGGTTGCCTGATTGAAATTACTGCTTTTTTTCGCATTCATTTAAGTTTCCATTTTTGTATTACGATTCTGGAAAGTTTTTAAGACAAGGGCTGCGGAGCGTTTTTAAGAGTGGTGGGGCAAACTTTTGAGGTGGAGTGCGGACATCTTAATGGGAACTAAAACTAGTTAAAGTCAGGGGAAAAAGTGGGGGGGGGGGCAATTGCCCCCGTTGACCCCCCTCCCCACCGCGTTATTGAATACGTTATGTGGGTCAACAAAATAAAGCGTTTCTCAAAATTCTGACAAAGCCCGAAATTAACTTGCATATTTCTGATAGGTAAATTAGGAGTATCTGAATGGGGAATAAATTTTTTGGATCCTATGAGCCCTTGCGAATACAAATGGTGCAAAATTGCTTAATTTCGCTATGTTCGTCAACGTCCCACAACGCTCAATTAAATAAAGGTATACGGCCGATATCGCGTACATTGATTGACCATCTTTGATAAAGACCGCAATAGAGATAATTCTTCAAATCAGTTGAGGTAATATATGTGCAGTATCTAAGCTTCTGACAGTACTTGTGTTAAAATATTTCCCTAAATTTTACAAAAAACTTAGATGAATAGCTTTGGAAGAGCCTTCGTAAGAGCGACTACAGTTGACCTAAATTCATTCATATGGTGGCGAAAACGTGATGTTGTGACTTTTAGGTGTCACGCACTCTCGTAGCCATATCTTACGGAAGCAAGAGGCAGAGAAAAAAAGAAATGCATATTCTTTCATTGCACATCAACCTTATTTAATGCAAGAATTTTGGAGGAAATCAAAATTTTGACCCGGATCGAGTGGTCAAAAATTACGGAGACAGCATCTTCATTTTTATTGTTTAGTGTTATTAAAACTATTTAACATTTCTAGTATTTTGCCTACCTTCAGATTCGGTGTGCAAATACAACTTTTTGCTTGGAGCTCCACATAAGATATGTGATCGACCAGTGACGACAACACTGTAGTTTACAAATATGTCAAGCCCTATTAAAGTGGTACTTGATGCGTCTGTTCCGTTGATTATTTCCGTTTTATTGACGGTTTGATTTTGTACAGCGACAGCAATCACACAGTAGCCTTTTAACTCAGCTGGTAATACCGAGTTCGAAGAAATAGGATTCCATCGCACAAATAAACTACTTGAGTTCAAAACGCGCCCGCTGACATTAACAGGGGGAACTGCTGGAGCTTAAAAAACAAAAAGAATATCTTTTCACTTACATTTTGGATAAGCTGTGTTTTGTTTTAATTTGTTAAAAACAACAAAACAGAGCGGATAATGTTTGCTGAGCCTCCTCTCCAAGAGGCAAAACACGTGATTTAATCAACTCTGTGTTGAAATGTTTAATCATTAGTGCATGCAAGAAAAGTAGAAAGTTGACCATTCGATCGTTAGCTCTTTTGCTCTGACGAAAGTTAACTTTCGAAACGTCAGCTTCCTAATCTACCTACGGCGGTGTTTAATTGCAGTCTTTTATTACAAGTATCTATATACCGTAATTTCTCTATTAAGCCCCCCCCCCTCTTTAATAAGCC